>VZDJ01000292.1:1955948-1983096 GCA_008694505.1 Cyanoderma ruficeps | reverse complement strand
GAGGTGAGAGAGAGGAAGAAAAGAAGGAAGATTTAAAATCAAATAGTAAAAAAGACAGAGAGACAAGCTTGAAAAACCTAGATTTAACCCAACATTTTCACAGATTTTTTTCTTGAAAAGTAAAAAGAGTTCCTTGTGATTGTCCTCCTGACTAAAACTGTCAAAAAATTATAAGCTTTTCAAGATTTTTTTTTTTTTCCCTTTTCAGGAGTTTTCTGGGGTCCTTTTCTTCCACGCATCTGCTGCCTCGATTCCACTAGAACCAAACCTATGTATGATGTTTTGTACATTGGATCTCAAAAATTTCTTTCAGATTGTATGGTACTATTGCACTTCAAATTGAGAAATAAGCAAAAGAGCCTTCATTTTTTCAAGTGTTCAGTGATTTAACCCTAGAATTAGCTGTTATATATATTTATCCTTTTGAGTATTCCTTATTCCTACAAGCAGTTTTTGATGTGGAACTGCTCTCTCCCTCTTCTACTTTCTCTCAAACTTTACTAAACTTACCTAGAGACTTTGAATTCCATACTCTAATATAACAATCCCAGTTCCTTCTTTATCTGCTTTATTTTCCTCCATAGATGTTTGAAGATTTGAATATAGTCCATCCTTTGGGACTTTTTGAATAAAAAAATTAAGAGTAAATTATTTTTTTACCAAGCAGATATGACACAGTACTTAAAGGACTGGGTTTTGTGTTCAGTTGGGGGTGTTTTTTCTGTTTGTTTTTGTGTGGGGTTTTTTTGGGTTTTGTTTTGTTTTGTTTTGTTTGTTTGTTTGTTTGTTTGTTTTTGCTTTAGGTTTGGCTGTTTTTCCTATTAATGTTTTCTTCTAACTTTAATACTAATAGTAACTTCTACACCTCCTGATTGTGAGATAGCCAGCTATTCAAGCCTGCAATAGCTGAGATATGGGAGTTTGCATTGTGCTGTAATTTTTTTTCATAATGACTAAAGATCTATTTTCTGCTTACCTGAAGTGCAAGATTTCCAATATTATGTTAGAAACAGCTTTTTAAAATAAATTGATAAAAGAAAAAAATAGTTCAGTGAAAACATTTTCCAGGTCCTGATGATGTGTTTAACAGTTCTAACATGTTTAACATTAGAATTTTATCAACAAATCATGAAAAAGGAAAATTTGTACACAGTAATCAATTTACCATGCACATCTTCACAACACTCACTTATAATTTATTTTGCTTATCAAAGAATTTACTTTTAAACCTAATTTTATTTCTTTCAGAAGAGTGTAGAAGAAAACACTGCACATTTTTCTTGCCTTGCAAAGGGTAAGCAGGCAACAGGATAGGAAGCAATAAAAGTAAGGAACTGGGTGTAAAATTAACATCTGTGTCTTCAGTAAATGAAAAATTATCATGGAGCCACATACTACCCCCTTCACTGATTGGGTATTTTATTTCCCATTGGGATATGATTTATTTGAAGGAAATGAGAAATTCTTGCATCGGTTTGTTACAGGAACATAAGGGCCAGAGTTATGGCTTTTAAATCCCCTCTATGTCTTCAGTTCTTAGTCTAAAAATGTCAAATAACAGAGCCCTCAGAAAAAGATATCTGAAAAGGTGCAATAAGCCAAAAAAGAGTCAGCCTTCACATATGGAATCTTACTCACGTTATGGCTGCATGCCAGGCAGTTTTAATAATTATTATTTTTTAATATCTTTCATCATCTGTATGTTCATAGATATGTACACAATCAAAATATTTTTATCAAGTATTTCTTATTGTTTATGTTTATATATAACATTGCACATTATATATTAAATATTATATATTAACAGGTTTATTATTTATTTTATGTGATATATCATTATATAAATAAATATCTTATTTAAATAAAAGCTTGAATGCTGCTGAGTGCATGGATGCAAAAGGGAATGAGCTATGCAGATTAAGGATTTTGGGAATGACTTATGAAGACTAAATGTCCACCGTGTAAATCCTTTTTAATGAATTTCAACATGCTACCTTGGATAAAAGTGAAGTTATATAGTTGTGATGCATATCTGTATAACCTACAATTGTGGTTTGTGGGTTCCCTGATCCTAAAATGGCATCACCAGGTGGATGCAGAGTCTTCTACCACTGTAATTTCCCTGACCCCTCTGCTTTTTTATGTAGGGCTGAGATTAGGAGAGGAGAAAGAACATGCTGAAGAGCTGAGCATCGTTACGTGGAGTTGGCTCCCCATTCACACAGGAGTACCTAATAGAATAAACTTTCTCATGATAGAACTCCTAGGTTGTCAAGAAAGTGGTTGCTCTGGCAACAGCATCACCTGTTAGGCCTCTCTGGTCACCTGGATGAAGAAAAATTGGTAAGGTAACTGTAGAGCCTATAATAAGGCAGGGACTTGGACATTCCCTTCTTTCAGGTCATGCTGGAAAGTGATGGATCTGTGGAATTGACTTTGATTATTACAGGACTTCTAAATTAATGAGACAATTATGCTATCTTGAGAATGGTTGAGGTAGTGCTGGGCAATGCATGGATAAACCTCTATGAGAAAGTGCAGTTTGGTGTATGTGTGAAAAAGCAGCTTTCCTCCCTCCTGCTGACTTGAGAGCAATAGCAGCAGCAGAAGTTGCTCAGTGTCAGTTGTGTTAAATGCAAACTGCAGTGATACCATGAAATCAGGGCTGCGGCTGCTTCTGTGGGTATGGAAAATGAGGGGTTTGGAGCCCTGAAATTCAACAGAAAGGACTTTAATAAATATTGCTCCTAAACATAACTAGGGAAAAAAACAGCAACTGGTTGAAAGACTGTTCAGTTGTCTTTAGCTCTCCATTTATTTAATATTTAGTTATGAAGTAAAACAATTTAATTTATTTATTATCTCTTTTACCTTTTGAAACCATATGTCTTCTCTAGCTTCATTCACTTGAAATATGTCTATCCACTCTAAACCAATTGTAGGATGAGATGGATATGTTTTCAGAAATTTTCTGATTTTCTTTGTTATCTGTAGAGACAGAACAGTCAGCTTTTTAATGGGTGGTAAAACCTGCATGCTATGAATCCCAGCCTTCCAAGTTTCATCCCTTCAAAATTCCTCCCTAGATATTACCACTCAGAAATAGGTGAACTAAAACCACTACACAAATATGAAAGTAAACATTAAGGATATCCTAGATCTATCTCTTACAGCAACTTCTAATTCTATTGATGAAATCATCTTTCCCATGAAGCGTGAATAGTTAAAATTCTCCCCTAAGTCCTTTATTTTTCTGAACATTTAGATGCTATTCAATATTTATAGCTACATTTCCAGTTGCACTTGTAAACACCAGAAGGTGCAAAGATTTGAAGCCTAAATACAGGTTGCTGAGCCTGGTCAAATGTTATATTTCAGATGCCAATAAGGACATTTGCATATAAACTGTAGTATCAATATCTCATTTCAGTAGGCTAAAAAGCTTGCTGTAATGGGCGCTTAATTGTTTCTTGTCCATTTTATAGACTACATTTGCATTTAAAGACCTCAAGCAGGACAGAATGGGATACTCCCAAATCCTGTGAGAAACAGAGTATTAAACATTGCAACTGCTACTAAAAATAATAGTAATAAAAAGGGGTGATATTTTTTTTTCCCCCAGCTTCCTATTCCCACAGGAAATCTTCCTGAAAAAATTGAAAACTATTTTCTTTCATTTTATTTTATTTTGTTAACATCCAGACGTTACCTGGAAATGCTTTAATAAAAGTTTCTATTGTACTGTTGTAAATATTTCACTTCTTTCCAGGCCAAAACATTAGGTCAGCTGGCCCCTTCCAGCATGCAAGATGGCACTCCACTCTTGTAGCATTATTTGTACTGTGGCAATTGTTCTTTGTAAAGGCATGGTGCAGCTCTGAGCTTTGGACTGTGATACAGTTTGAGGCATTATAACCTCAAATGTATTAAGGTAGGATATGTTAAAAAAATATCTAGTGAAAACTTTACACATTAAAGTCAAAATATTTTAAAAGTCAAGCTAATGAAAAATAAAGAATCTGCAGGAAGTGCTTGTTTTTCACAGCATGATGGAGAGGATCCGATGAGATACGAAGGAACAATTTTCTGCCAAAGAAAACAAGTGATTTTCTTTTGTTAGAATAATACCTCTCGGTGAAAGTGCTGATCACAGGAAAAGGGAGAGTAAAAAGAAAATATTACCCTTATAAGCATTTCAACTCCAGCAACCATCATCAAAGAAATACCTATCATATTGCATCCTTTCCCCACTGTCATTGGAGCAAACACAGGTCCCGGAATGTTTGAAATCACAGATCTCTCCACGTTTTGCTGCTCCATCCCTGGTCACATGCTGCAAAGGTCCTACAGGGAGTAGCAAACACTTCAGCAATTATACAATTAATAAATATTATGGCACCTCTCCCATGATTACTTTCGTCTTACTTCAATGGTCCTGTGATGGTGCTCCTGTCTTTAACATTAGTTCTATGATGTAATTTTCTTCCCCTGACATGTATGTCAGGGGAAGAAAACCCTTATGTCCAAATTTAGTCTGATCTAGAATAGTTTCAACTGGTAAGTAAACCTTCTTTGAAATCCAGTAAATTTTGAATCAGACATCAAGAGTTATGCTGATTCTTGCTGCAGCTCCTGTCTTTACTGAGCATCAACAAAATGAAATTATATTCCTTTGAACTATTCCTCTTCATAGTATATTTCACAAACAAGAAGGATCACTGTTTCCCTGAGACATGTACACTGCAGAACACATTTAGGGAAAAAAAAATTAAGAACTATTTTTTTTTTTTTGTTCATTGCCCAGACTGTGAGTGTTCTGATGGTTCTTTCAGACTGTCTAATACCAAACATGCCAATTTTTGTCTGTTCTGTTTAGAGGAGGAAAGGGACAAATCCAGTACAGATTACAAACTATCTGAGCCCTCCAGCAAGTGTCAGCATTATCCAAAATAAACTCACATTAGAACAGACGCCTTAATTTACAACTAGATTTTATATTCCACAAATAATTTATTAAGATACAGAACACTCATCCATCGGGATTTAGAAATAAGCTCATATCCTGTACAGATTGCACATTTTAGATTCAAATTGGAAACAAAGGAGTCACCAAATATTATTAACACAGCTGCAGTGCTGCAATGTATGCTGAGGATGGCTTCCAGCTGAGGCAGTACCAGCGTGGTGCTTACTGGCACGACCAGAAGAAGGGTCCCACACGACATGTCTAGAAGAGCCCTTTGGAAAGATACGGATCTGGGCTGGATGTTTTTCTTTAGCAATGAGCAGAAGCCTGGCTGCAGATGCATGCAAGTATTTCTTTGTTTTGGATAAAGCTCCTCTTGCATTGGTGTTTACTTGTCCCATTGACTGAACTTAACTAGAGAGTTACAAGGCAAAGGGTTCTTCTAATGCAGTGGGTTTGCTTTAGCGCCTAAGCACCAAATTGAAAGATGAAATATAAAGCATTCAATTAGAAAAATCAAATCCATTTCAACTTTATCTTATGTGCAGCTTTGCTATCATGCATTCACAGTTCTTGTTTCCCATGCAGGAATATAGCCCATTTTAATTTGACACAGTCCATGCTTAGGAGGAATTCCTCCTTATGGTAGATCAACCCTTGTATTTCTCAGGAGACAGCTGTAGCAAAGGTAGTTTACAGAACCTACAGGTACGATCTTACCTGCAGATTTCTGGCAGATGTTTGCAGAATACTTATGGATGAAAAAATGAGTCTAAGATAGCTTCTGGGTTCCTTTTGGAGACAAAACTTGTATGTATCAGTAAATCTGAGCAATTCTACTGATGGCTGGCTGAAACACTTCCAAGGCGGTAGAATTAGCATCACTTGATAGAACAGCTCCCTCCAGTTTTATTTATAAAAGTAAATATGTCCTTTCTAAAAGTGGACTTGTTTGCTTTCAGAGGAGTCTGACAAACACAAAAATCAGCACAGTGTACTTGCTTAGCACTAGTTCCACCAGCTACTATGAAAAAAAAAAAACAACTGGCCTCTCTTTTGTACCTTATCTTCCACAGAAAACAAGTTCATGGCTTTTAAAGATCTTCTGCATCTAACTCAAAGTGCTCAACCTAATCTGAATGAACAGACAAAAACCTTAAGGATAAAGACTGTGTCAATTTTCTTGTCTCTTAGAATAATCTGCTTGATGGCTGGTCACATCAGAGAGGATTTTCAGAGTCTGAACTCACACAATTAAAAAAAATTATAACCAAAAAAAAGCATAACGAAAAAAAATTAGGAGCATCAACTTGTTTGACATCCAAATGCAATACAGATTCTAGCACAAACCTGGAACAGTAAGCATACTTAAGCCATAAAACGATGAGATTTCCAGCACCAGGTATGTTTTCCAGTGCTCTTCCTCCAACTGGAGAGATGTTCCTTTTGGACAGAAGAACAACACTAAAATAAAATATAAATCCTCCCCGATCTCAAAATAAAACCAGAAAATCCTACTATCGTTTAAAAGAGAAAATTGAATTAAGTTTGTATTTGTTGGGCTGTTTGTTTGTGTTTATTTGATTTGTCTGTTTGCTTGTGTGGGGTCTTTTTGTGCACAGATTTCTCCAGACTAGATAAAAGCATGAATCATAGACAAAAGATATGAATAACATAGCTTTAACATAAATATATACATGAATAACATAACATAACAAAGTCATTCAAGATTTTCAGAGAGTTTGTCACTGAAGTCAATTCATGGATGCCTCAACAGGTTAGCAGAGAACTTACAGCTCCTGGCTATATTGGCAAGATTCTGCAGAGCAGGTTTTCCCTAGCCACAGGTTTAAGAGTAGTCTTTTCTCTTTATTCTTTATTTGTTTAATATTAGAAATGACCATCCAAGGAACACCATGGTCACAAATTCTTAAGCATCGTATAAATATTTATTGAGACAGTCAGAGTCTGAAAAATTTCTCCATGTAATGACAGTGAGGGAAATGACAAAATAATGTAATTTATTTGCAAGTAGGAAGCTAAAGGTCAGATAGAAAAATACTTATTTTGTGAAGTTACACAGCAGGCTTCTCCTTAGGGCAGGAAATCAGAGAAGTTAGGAAGCTTCACCATAATATTGTCCTTCCTCAACTCACCATTCTTCACACATGTTTTACAGAAATCACTATTTTATATCTACCAGATATTTCATCCAGACTCTTCCCTGAGTAAATGCAGTGTAAAGGTTTTCATGCACTTTTGCACTGTGAACACTTAACATAAGATACATTTTAGTAAGCAAATGATAGGATTATTTCTTTAATAGGATATATTCAGTATATGGTTTAACAAAGGCCTCTAGCATTGTGTCACTTACATTGTTTCCCATTTTTCGTGTACTTATTTTCTCATGATTCATTTAAGATTGTATAATACGGCCCCCAGAAAAAAAAAGTGTAGAAGGAAAATTCAATTGCAAAGTAAAGTACACAGATGTGCTCCTGCTTTCTCATCTCTTAATTGAACTTTGAACTATGGTGTTCTTCAAATGAAAATGAGTAAATAAGGGCACAAACAAATTTCATGCCAGCCTCATACATTTATTAACAACCACATGCCACTACAGAAATTGATTACTCTATCATTCAAAAAGGGAAAAAAAAGTGATACTATATTCAGAGAGCTTCTGAACAAAATTTTTACCGTATTCTTGAATTTAAACAGCTTGCAATGTTATATATCTTATTTTTTCATATATTTTACCTCCCAAGAAAGCTGTTCTTCACTATTTACAAGAGAAAAAAAAGAATCCCATGTACTAAGAGAATCTAATCTCCATGCTATCAAAAGGGAAAAAAGAACCCAAACAAATAAACTCCATTCATATGTATTCTTTAAAATTAAGAATAAGGCATACCATCTGAATGCTGAAAAACTTTTTAAAATGATATTTTGAAACCCTAAGATCATATCTGGTGTACCAAAGTATTTAGAGGCAATTGGAACAAAGACTGAGCTATTTTATCCAGTGCTTCATGATTATCAGAGATACACAGAGCAGTGCTCAAGCAGAGTCTGTACAAAGGTATAATTGGAGAACAAATATGGCTTTATATGTACCTTGTACAATGAATAATTTTAAAAGGTTCCAGACAGAGAAATATGCTGGAAAGGTAGTTAAGAGTAATTTTGTATTCTTACTCTTCTTATGGGAGAAATAATTGTTTACAAAATAATGGCAATTATAAATGATTAAAAAAATGTGGTCTTGTGCATCATCCTTTTGAAAATATATGAATAGCTGATACTGTTACAAAATAATAAGAGGATTTTTTTTATCACAGTGATGAATCTTATGAGCAAGAATGCCATGCTGAACTTGATGTAGTAGAAACTCAGTTATGTACTAAAGCTTTAAATAGACACCAGAAAGAAGAAAACATAATTCTTTTCAAAGAAGATAAATATTTTTGAGAGTGCATGGATACTTGATGAGCAGATAATTGGTGCTGTAATAATGGCCTGACTTTGCTGTTAGGAAAGAAACATAATTAGTATTTATATTTTGATGAAGACTAGATCCAAGCTACCGCTGCAGTTTTTGCCAGTGGACCTGTGCAAGCATTTGCAGAAGATTGAAGAGGAAAGGAGACCATATTTTACTCTTTCAGTTGTTTAGTGTTTATTACACATTCCATCTGTATGAGCAAGGAAACATATGGGTCTCCTACCACTACCGCCTGTGGGACTTTCACTGTATTTAAATAAAATTACAATTTTGTAGATTAGGTGATGTCCAGCCCAAGTGCTTGGAATGGAGAAATATTCTTATGAACCTGTGAGGTGATAACCTTCTATTAGTCTATGACTGGACACTTGTTAAGGCTTATTCTTCTTTGCAGTTGTTGAATCTTCTCAGCTGAGAATCCGGAGCAAATGTCCAGACCCTTATGCACAGATCTATGTAATGTATAGGAACCTTCCAAAAGTAATATTTGTTATTAGCAAACCTTTACCAAAATTATTGCTGTAAAACAATTTTTCTTACTCTGCAGACATATCCTGTTTATTAGTTACTCCTTTTACTTGTCTTTCCCTTTTAAATCAGCTGCTGGAATAAGTAGATCCTACACTAAGCTATGGAGATGAATATTAAAATGTGAGTGCCAAGGATTTCCAAATACCTCAAAGACAAACAAAGTAGAGAAAGTCAGTGAAGTGTATGAGGCTGGAAGGAGATTAGGAAGATGCAATGCCACAAGTGTCTATTGATGTCATGAGACTTACTAGGTGCTTTGTTTCTCATGAATGTGAAATGATGTCCTCTGCTACAGCCACAGACTTGTCCTTACTAAGGAGATCCATCGGTGAATTGAAAAAATTAAATATGACCTAGAAAATATAAAGAGCTCAAAACAGAGAACAAGTACAGTTAATGACAATATGGGCATTTCAGATTCAGTTCCCTGTTGAGACCTCAGGCTGTGTTTGAAGGTGCTAATATAGGATCCTGTGTTGGTGTTTGTAAAGTCTCAGAAAGCAAGCACCACTCCTGTTAGGATGCCCAGACCGCACCTTTATGGTTTATTTCAGAATCCTAATTTAGGTTTTTCAACATCTGAAATGTTGAGTCCTGGAACCAAAGAGTTCTTCTGAGGGTGAAAACTCGATGTACATAACTAGAGTATATTTAGTTCCTCTGAAGAGTAATTAATGGTATACTAGTGAAATATCTTCCTTTTCATTATACAGGTAGGAACCTAACCATTCCTCTTGGTTAACTGAGTTTTCCTAAGTGACAATAATTATTGCTAGGAGTAGCACAGGCTCAGGGACAGTGAAAGATATTGGGAGTTTTAGTCACTGTAATACTTTGAGGATTCAGACTAGTTCCAATTGTTCAGGTTAGTGACGGAATTTATCCTGCAGGTCATGACATATACTGCAGCAGCCTAGTGCTTGTGGTTTATCCTAAAATATGAAACACCTCAATTCTTGACAGGGAGAAGGAAGAGTCACAGATGATCCTCTCACATTTCTCAGGAAAATACTTTTACCATAAGTAAATGCTGGGAAGAAGCACTTCCTTTAACTTCTCAAAGAGCCGGATAGGGCTTTGTGCATTCTAAAGAAGAGTGCAGCATGATTAAACTTAGTGCTGTAAATACATGGAACAAAACTGGAGATTTTTGTGTTTCCCTTGCAATGGGAAGTGTCAGCCATCCCACCCCTGGTACATCCTTTCACATGCATTCATATCCCTTTCTAGAAGACCCAAAACCAGAACATAGGAAGTAGGTTGGATAGGAAAACAAGCCATGTTTTCAGAGGAAATTCCTCTGTGTAAGGGAGAGTCTCCTCTACCCTTGCTAAGGCTGTAGGTGCTAAGCTATAAGGGGTCTTTTGAGCTATCAGTTCAGGGTCAGTTATCACCAGTTATCTCATTCTGAGTGCATGCTCATTTTGAATTTACAGTTACATAAGAATAATAAGTATATTCAAGGACAGAAATTTTTCACTCTAATGTTTCTTTGGGAAACCGTCTTTCAGGAAACCTGTGCTTTCTGATGTTTTGAAGCTATAGTTTTCAGTTGCAGGAAAGTAATATATTCTAATTCAACCTTTAAATATCCAGAGTTCAAAACTTGCTGATTAGGACACTCCCTGTTCTAACTGTAGAACAAAAAAACATGATAGAAGAAAAAGCACGATTGTTGTGGAAAGGTTGTTGGAAAGAGTGTTTATGAAGGCAAAATATCCCAGTGCACAGCCTGGTTTTTCAGAGATCCATTTTTTGTCTTTTGCCTGTGCCTTTGTTTTTGATGTGTATTTTGTCGTTGCTTTTTCATTGGTTGGGGTTCTTTTTTGTGTTGTTGTTTTCTTTAAGGGAAACCGCTGTCGTCTTTGTGAAATGTGGTTAGCAGCTCTGTTTACTTCAAAAGTAATCACTTCTTGCTTCAAACTGCTTCACCAGTAAATAGAATATCTTAGGACATTAATTATATGGGAGAGAAATCTGTGTGAAGGAGCTGTTACAATTCATTACTGTACAAGGACTATTCAGAGAAGAGAGAAAATGTAAGGATAGAGATAATTGTTATTGCCTCAGCTTCTTATGGTATTGGGATAGATGGATTGGAAATGGGTTATCTTTTTCCCTTGTAATAAAGTGAGTACATACACAGAGCACAAAGAGGAAAGTTAAAGCGTGGCCAAAGAGCATTACATCAGCGGAGCTGCAGACTGTCTGGTGGGAGCTCGGAAGAGCAAAGCAATTGCAGGTGTGATGCTGTGCTAGAGGATTAACCTGTTAGCAGCTGGCTTTCTCAAAAGGAAGAAAATAGACAAAATTTCATACCCAGAGAATACAGTTAAGGGGAGTTATTCCAAATTCCAAGTCATTATTAAACATTTCTGCTTCTTTTATTTTATTTTTCATTCAATGTGTTACCTATCTGTTTATTCCTGTGCACAAGTATAAAGAGTGGGATATTGCGTCCCTTTTCATAGGTTGACTGAACTGTTATGTGCCTGTGACCTTATTTTTTTCATCATTTAATACTGAAAGATCAGTATTCACTACCCTGAGTAAAGCCTTTAACTATCCCCCAAAACCACTTCTTCTGTGCAAGCTGAATAGCAAAATAAAATAAAACAAAGACATAATTAATATAGAATTTTCTCCTGTACTCCTTGTGGTTCATATTAGAGCGTGTAAAGTTAAAACAAGAATCATGTTTGATAGAGTTTTAATAGACTTGCATCAGTGTTTTTAATAGAAAATATTGAGAGTTTAAAGAAGGAAATTTCAGCTTGTTTGTCCTCCTCTTCCTCTGTCACAAGCAAATCCCCTTTGAAAACTGCTAGAGGAGAATGGGATCTGCAATGTAAAACTAGTTCTTCAATTCCAAAATGGGAAATTTCACCTTTTCTCTTTCTTTTACTGTTCTGAGGAAGAAAACAAACAAACAACAAACAAACAAAAACCCCAAAACAAACACCCAATGCCTCATCTATTAAATGGATATATTTTTATCACAGGAAAGATATTATTTAACAAAACATTGATAGTTGTGTCAGTATATCCTATAACTGTATGTTCACATGCCAGAATGATGTCTTACCTCTTTCGGACTCCTGAAGTTCACTTTCAGATTCCTAAAGCATCTGAATCCAGACATTGTGGGTGTCTCTTTAAATGATAAATGTACTTCCCCATTCACTGTCTTTTACCTTATTCTGATTAATTTGCAGATCAGGATGAAGTATACTTCAATTACTCTGCTCAGTAGGTTTGTTTGTTTATTTGCTTATTATTATAATAATAAAAATAAAATGGTGCTCCACATTTAGAATTCTCATTTGCAAACCCATTCATATTTAAAGAACAATGTTTCATTCCAAAGCTGATCAATGATTTTCACTTGGGTCCTACTCTCACATTTAGGCCAATATTGAGAACATGTTTCTACAGTGAAGTAATCCCAGTAGAAAACTTGCAAGTCTAGAAGTGTGCAATTTATTTCAGTTTAACTAGGCCATAACAATGTCCTCAAGTGCATACATGTCTGTAATTTCTAGCTGTTCATCAGGGCACTGTGTTTTCAAACAGAGCTGAGTTCCCTAAGTTGCATAGTAGTGGAGAGCAGAAACACATCTAAAATTTTGTCCTGTAGTTGTGAAACATTCTGTGAACATCCTGTAGTGTGCTCTAAAGGAGGAAAACAATTCAGAGAGTGGCTGAAATAGCTCAGATGAGTTTGAAGGCTTCCGAGGAGGAACAGGAGAGTGGTCAGGAATCCAGCATGTCAGGGGCAAGATCAAGGCTGGAAAAAGGCATCTCTCACCAAAGAATGATGACAGACACTGATGTTTCAAACCTCAGTGGTAATGATAGAGGGTGATGTTTAATGATTATAGAAATTGTATTACATGTAAATAATCAAGAAGAGTATCACAAAGGTTTTAGAAGAAACTATGCATATTCCTGGTGCAAATCTTACCAGTGCTCCAGGCAACACAAACAAAATGTTAAAGAGTTTGCTGTGAGTTTGGATTTATATTGGATTTAGTACTACAATGTTTAGGGAATGATGTCTCAGGAGCAGGTCAGGTGCCAACTAGCTCTCGTCCCATGAATCTCTCTTGAATAAAACTCATTATCTTTTCTTTATGTAGAAATCGACATAGTCTGTTTGACATTTTCAATTTCTCTCTGCCCTTTACAACTGTGCTTTTAGCCCTATGATTTTCACTGAAATACTACCCAGCTTTGCCTGTTATGAACAGTACTCATAACTTCTTAGTCTCTGGACTCTTTTTTTCAGATACTGAGTTCATTCTACTGACATTGTCCACTTCTCCCTCTGTATTTTATAATCCTATTTTCTCTTGGCAGTAAAATGGGCTGCCTAAAACTTCTTTCCATTTTCATAGCTCACTTGGACCTAAATTTTCACATTCTTAACCACTTTTTTTTCCCCCATAATTTCTGCAAATTGCCTACTGGAAAACTTTGGGTATTTTTCTTTTCCCATTGAGGCTCTACCAATCTTATTCTTATCACTTCAGACATGACGGAAGTTAATGCAAAATTTCTAAGACTTTTCATAGAGTTTTAGTGTTCTGCCTAGGTAACCAGTCTTCTCACAGACATGAGAATGTCCCAGTGCATTGCAACATCCTGCAGTGCTGAATGGACCAGGTACACTCCCATATTCCAGAGATTTCAAAGGAAGTTAATGGCTAGTGGTAACACACCAGGACGGCAAAGGAACAGTGCTCCTTTCTATAAGTACTGCAGCAAAGACACAGGCAAACAACTGAGGCAGTAACAGCACTGGGAAAAAAAAAAAAAAAAGGTTCTCTAACAGTTTCTGAGTCATCCATTATTTCTGCATGTTTTATATTATGGCCCCATGCACCCTACATATCAAGAGCAAGATGACCCCATCACAGAGATGGAAAGGAGAGTTTAAGGGCCATTGAACACTGTGATTTTTCTTACTGTATCACAATTACAGAAAACCTGTGCTAAATAACATGATGTTGGTCTGCTGTGAAAATTCACAGTATTTGTGTGCTAGCCACATTTCTTGCTGTCATTCCCTCTTGGTGCTTATGGTTTAGCACCCTCTTTGGCTTGTGGCATGCAATTGTGTTCGACAAGGGCCAGACTTAACAGACTGAAGGCTCCTGACATGCACCAATGTGCTTTATTCTCTTTCACACCGCACTAGACAGGGGCCCAGAGTAACTCCACAGACACAAGCCTCTTTGAATGCCTGGGAACTTAATATCCAGAACCAAATATGAACTTCATGGTTGACTGACCATGCACTGAATTAAGCCTCTGTATCTAAATGTGATAGATGCTATCTTGGCCAAGACACTGACGTCCAAACCTGGAACTTCCATTTCCCAATAAAAGCAAAAGATCCTGCAGCTTAAGCAAAAAAAAGAGCTTTTTCCCCCCTATATTGTGTCTTGTAACACACAGATGGGTGGCAGATACCTCCAAAATTAAATGGCAGTAAGTTCAAGTTTATCTCTGTTTTATCTTCATTCCGCAAGTATTTTAACTTGTTTATCATCTAAAGATCATATTATACTTTACAGTGCAAAATACTGCAGAACTTCTCACTTCAGAAAACTGCTGTTAGAAGTCTTCACTACTGCTGGAGGTGACAGAATACTTTAAGTTCTCTTCTTCCAGTGGCCAGGCACTAGTGTAAAACTTTCAAGGTGGCTACTTGGAAAGCTGGGATTTTAAAATTCTTAAACTTCAGCATATTCTGAAAGAAGAGTTGAGGAACCAATGATGAAGAGAAAAAAAGGGAAGAAAAACTCATTTGTGAGATGCAGATAGATTTATAAGAACAGAAAATAGTATTATTATGATGTAGTTTAACCAAGGAATTTTGTTCATTAGCTTGTACAGAAAATACTTACCTCGTTGATGAATTATAGCATGAGCTTACTAGGGTGGGGGGAAATGAAACCTTGATGAAATGACATTAGGTAATTATGAGTCCATCATGACTCAGAGTTATTTTAACTTTGCTGTTACAAATGCGCTTTATACCAGGAAGGTCTTCCAGCCCCTGAAGCTTTTATGCGACCATTTCTAGTTAACAAAAGAGAAATTTTCCACATGTGGTGACTACAATCAAATCACATCTTAGCCTTTTCTTTAATAAGATAGGTAGTCAAGCTGCCTATAAGCCATGTTTAGAAGGCATGACTTATCCTTTTAGCCTTTTTTCTGAACCCCTTCCAATTTTCTCTCCATCTATATAGCAGGAACAAAAACATTTTCCATATCGCATAAGATCAGGCCCTATTATTTCCTCCTAATTGCTAATCTCTAGGATTATGTTCAAACAGAAACATGAAAAGTATATTGTTATTGACAAGCATTTAAAAAAAAAAAGGCAAATATCCCATTTGTTAGATTTAATTCAGTCAGCTATTTATTTTCCCTCTTAGAGAAACCTGTGATGAGTGAGAAGGGAGAAGCTGTAAGGATGGCATTGGTGAAAAAACTTTTGTCAGTGCCCTCTGGATGACAACCAAATGTGCCCCAACAAGCATTGCTATCTGGGCAGTTAAACTGATACATCTCCTCCCATTCCAGGGTCATTTGTTGTGACTCAGCAGGCACTTTGGGGACTCTTTACAGCCAGCATGCAGGTGTAGGACATTACACGAATGAAGTGAGGGCAGTTTGCGTGATGATCACAGCTGCAACAGTGACAGTCATTGACCCTGGCGGTTGAGAGTTATTTGGTTTGCATTAATCGGTAAAGCACTTCAGCTATTTATTTTTCTCCACTTTGCAATCCAAAGACATTAACACCAGCTTTGGAATGATTGCCAGAACAGGCCATTTCACTTGTCTTTTCCACCTTCTCTCTGGGTTATTATTCTAAGTTAAATATATCTTTTGCTGTGAGCTGCATGGAAGTGTCAGTGTCACAGCTCTACTGCAGGAGTGGGCTAGCAACCAGCTGCAATTTGAAAACTGCCGATGACGCAGCCTTCTGCCAGCACAGCTCTGTCAGGGAAGGAGAGTCAGAGATGCTGTTTTACTGACAAAGGGGGGAAAAGAAGGGAAATACACTTTTAACAGCAAAAACCATTTCACCCCTGAGGCTTCAGCTCTTACATGGCTGCAAGGACTGGTTTTGTTAGCAAGGCTCCAGCTGAACCTGTCTGGTTAAAGACTGTGCAAGGAAAATACCCCAGAGGAGGCACAGTTAGAAAGTCAAAAATCGAAACAGGGGGTTTTGGCCTCTTTCAAATTTGCTCCAGTCCTGTGATGAAGTTGAGAGTGAATAATTCCTGGCTAGGAAGGAACAATGTGTTACAGTGCAATTGTGTTATAACTGTCGGTGTGTTAATATGCAGGGCCCTGAATATATTGAACCTTTACCAGATTTTCACAGAATGTCATGAATAGTTGGAAAGGACCTTGAAGATCATCCAGTTCCTACCTCTCCCTCCTAAGGGGACAGCTTCCACTAGACAGAGCTCTGTTGGTCAGAGACCCATCCAATCTGACATTGGATTCTTCCAGGGAGGGAGCATCCACAGCTTCTTTGGTCACCCATTGCAATGTCTCACTATTCTTCACTTACCTTAATTTATTTCTATTTAAGAACTCCAATTCAAATTCAGGCGTCTAAACAAGATGATGAAAACTAGTAAACTTCCTACCCCACCAAAAACCACCACCAGCCCAAATAAAATCCTGTCTAAATCTTCTATGTTGCAATACTTAAGGTATATATAATTATATATATATATATTATACTTATATTTTTTTAAAAAAAATTAAATTAAGTTTGGCTAGTACTCATTTTTTTAATGCCAAATAACAACAGAACTTAATACACACAGAGTGCCTTCAGAGAATTTAAGTTACTCTGTGTTTATTGGAAACTTTTTTATCAACAAGAATATTAAAAAAAAATAAAAATCCCAATGGAGATGTGAAATTATTCGAATGAGTTTTCACAGCTAGAGACAAAGTCTTCCCAGGCTGCATAGTGTTTTACTGGTCAAGTTCAGACATAGCCCTACTTGTGAAACTGGTCCTTGCAGTAATCCAAGAGGATGAAACCCTGGGGTGAAATGCTTTATGTTGGTATAAATGTATTTCCTTTTCTCTTCCAGGGAGAGCAGGTTATCCTTTTTTCCATAGCAACCATCTTCTTTGGCTGGAAACCACCTAAAAGTGCATTTTATATATGTGTCTATCTGTCTGTCTAATGATGATTTTATGAAATTTTATCAAACACCTGGATAAAATTTCTGGCTAGAAACAAGAACACGAGAACATGAGAACATAAATGGGACACATCCATTTACAATTACCAGTGTTATAACAGTCTCCCAGTCTAATGTATTTACAATGGTCAATTTTATCCTCTGCATCTCTTTCTCTTTCTTTTTTCCTGCTACAAAACCTAGTAAAAAGTCTTCTCAGAGGTAGAAATTTAAGAAAAAATCCTGAATTTTTTTTTCTTATTTGATGAAATATGGTTTTGCTTTCTGAGCAGAATCACACCAAGCTACAGTTGTGTTAAATGGGAACAGGAGAAAAAGATCCTGGCACACAAAGAACCCTTCCAAAATGCATCATCTGGATCTGTTTTAATTATTGTTAAAGAATAAGCACAAAGCACAATTCTGCTGAAATCTCAACCAAATCTTCTAAAAATCTTGGAAAAGCAATAATAAATTGTTGGCACTGTCATAGTTTCATGCACACCATGTTTTCTGCTGAACTGATGTAATAAGAGAAAGAAATGAACTTCACAGGAATGGTATTTCATATCTGCTCTTTTGTATCTTGCAATATCCTTTCTGATCAAGTGTCCTATCTCTGGAGCAAGTATTGATTTTCACAGCTGAAATACAATGTCTCAGCATGCTAACCCCCATTCACACATACTTCCCAGTTCCAACACTTTCTGTCTGTCTTATAATTATAAAATGTTAAAGGTACAGCAGCACATTTTCTTTAACATGAAGACATTTGTTCAAAAAATCCCCCAAAGTACCAAAAAAAATAAAAAATAAAAAACCCAACCAAAAAAAACCAAAAAACCCTCAACCTTCATAATGTACAAGATCACTGGTAAATTCCAGATACCAACACAACTATTTTATACATTAGTAGTGTTCATTTTTTCTCTACTTTAAGGGAGATTTTTTCTTTTATTTTTTCCTATGTCTCATCCTTCAGATATTTTAATTTCTTCTGCAATTTTGTACGTAGTTTTGTATTAATGTATATACACCTTTCGCAAATAGTTAGGGATGGGAAGTAGACAGTGGTGTTCAATGTGAATTGTATTCATTTCTTCTACTTGTGCCATTAAAGAAACTGATGTGGGACATTCTCCTCTAGAGAGGTGTGGTGGTGTGTTCTGTACAATAAGTTTGCTGTAAGTCTAGGGTTGCACAAAATGGCTTTTCTTTGTACCCTTGTTCTGTTTGCTGTACCCAGTTTCTCTTTGTAACCCTAAGTTGCTACTTTTCCCCACAGCCTTCCCCAGATACAGCTCCTGATTGGTTTGCTTTTCCCGCCTTGGCTGCCTGTCCATCAGGTGTCAAGAGCCTTTCCCGCCCTGTCAGTCACCCCAAGACCTGTCCCCCAAGTCCAGAAGCTTCTGAGAGGGACCTTTGGTGACTGGCTGGGTTGGAACCTTTCCCCTCCTATCTCCATGTATGTCAGTTTATGTTATGTTAACAACCAATCCATGTTGTACCCCATTGGCTCTGTTCCTACCCTCCCTGAGACCCCACCTTCTGTAACAAAACGCCCTCTCTCCTCCTGCTCGGGGTCACTCTTGAGGCACCGGACCTGAGGCGAGGGTCTGTGCTGATCCCAATAAACCCGGTTTCGCTCTAAGCCTCTGGAGTGATCCTCCTTTTTCCTCTTGCCATCGTCTTGCTGACGCTTCCCAGTTGCCGAACCCCAAGAACTGCTGCGGTGTCGGGGCTGGCCGTGCCAAGGGTAATACCACACACCGCAACAGAGAGGTAGCTAATTTTTGCCTGTAATGGTAGAACTGCTGTGTGAATGTGTTCCATGTTTTGAATTTGTATGAAATCTTCAGCCCTGTTTCTTCAAATGTAAGTAAATTTGTGGGATTGAGGAACGTTGCTCATCTGTCTTGAGACTCTAAATCCTACTGAGAAAGAACTGGACTCTAAGTAGTCTTTTAAATATATATATATACAGATGTAGTATATATAACACATGGAAATGTGAAATTTTAACTATATCTTCAAAGGTACCTCTCCAGGCATCAGCAATTAACAACTCACAGGATAAGGCTCATTGAATTAAATCTTGATTCAATTAAAACTGTGAGTATTCAACAGTGGCCTGTTTTCACCTTTTCTTTGTAGAAGATCCAGTTCTGACCCCCTTTACATCACTGAAATCCAAAGGGACACCATAGAAGTCATAATTTTATTCTGTTTCTGGGTGAAAAAAAAATGGAGAAAGTGACCCAGACTTCATTATTATAGAGCTAAGGTCGCCCAGTAGTACCTAATGGCTTTCCAGAATGGACAGAGTGCCTAAAATTAATCTTCTGAAAACCAAGTAATGAAGCGTTAAGGTACACGTCAATTCGACCTTAATTCTTCCTTCCTTGAGCAATGACCCAATACTCTCATAGCACACAGACTTATTCTCTGCCTTTTTGGATAGAGAAGAACTTTGAGGGAACAGGGTGTGTGTAGGGGAGGATGGGATCTGAAATCTTCTTTCTGCTAGGAATATCTGGTACTTTTGTGTAAGGTCTGAAATCAAGTTTTCCCCACTTGCTCTGTCCAAAGCTCTGCACCTATCTTCCGGATTCAACAGCCCCTTTTGTGTCTGGCATGGTGTGTCTGTATGGACATCCTGAAACCTCTGCATGAGTCCTGTTTTCCCTTTCATTGCTGACTTTCCCAGCAGGAAAGAAAGACTCACATTTTTTGGCTGTGGCATGACTCAGCAGACCACATCCTTTCAAGTACAGGTTTGGCATACTCATGGGATGTAGGAAAAGCTGGGATTCACAGATCTCCAGATTACAAAAGCAAATCAGCTTTGCTTCTCCAGCTAATCTCTTCTCCACTTAATACAGCTTTACTGAATTCAGCTGGAAAACAGATAATTCCCAGAGGCTGTCAACAGCACCCAGGAACTACAGTTGTGCTTCATGATTTTGGCCTCTCTCTTCTCTTCTTCCTCCTCTTTTCCTCCCTCCTTCCCTAGTGTCTCTCTCTAATTTTACAGCAGTGCTTCTGCATACCCTTAATTTATCCAACCACCCTTATGCCATTATATTCTTCTTCATAACTGGTATAATGACAATGTTACTCCATCCAAAAATGTTGTGAGTTTTTCCTATTAAGGGACTGCATATTAGCAATGCTTGACCTTAAGCATATTCGGGTCCACTGTTCAGCAAACATGATTATATTATCCTCACTGTCTTTCATCTTCCCCTCTAGTTAATCAGAGCTGGCGCTCTGTTATAATAATTCCCCATGTGGAAAAGGAGCAGCATGTCCAGCAGCCTTTATTGTATATCTGCCTCGAGAATGTGTAATTTATTATCTTTCAGAAATGGTTAGAGTCCCTTCTAAATTAGCTCTGCAAAATTAGCAAGGCACCTCTCTAAAAGTTTGTGTTGTGTAGTTATGAGGTTTGGATTGGGTTTTTTGGGGTTTTTTTAGGTAACAAACCCTGGCTCCTGTAAGACAGACAAGATCAAGGGGATAAAGTGTGATGTGTCCATCCTTAGAGGTCTCTAAAAATATTTTAGGAGTAGTTATGAGGGTTGTGAGAAATTAGAGGTGACTTTGCCTCTGTGAGGGGGAGGATGACTTCATTATTTTAACATAGAATCACAGAATGGTTTGGGTTGGAAGGAACCTTAAAGATTATCAAGTTCCAAGACCCTGCCTTGGGCAGGGACACCTTTCATTACATCAGATTGCTCACTCATGCCCGTGGGTGGTTCTTTACCAAGGAACACATTCAAGACTTTAATGTTTAAGTTCATCTCACATCTTAAGCCCAGAAGATACTTGTTCTGTACAATAAATTGCAAAGAACAGTGGAAAAAAAACCCCATGGTTTTCCTGCTGCTTCTTTGGCAGGAGCATGGGTATAATTTGGTTTCTATGACATCAGCTTGCCTCTAGTTGCCACCTAATTGTTGCAACCACATAGCAAATCTGTTACTCAGTTTCTTGCTATTTCTGAGCATTCTTTTGCAGGGATCCGAACACATCTCCTGATAACTTACTTCTCCAAAATTTCTTTTCTTCCTACGAGTTGGAGGAGTTGTAATTCAGGTGAGGTAAATGGGAAAGTAGTCAAAAATGGAGTACTCATTCTGAGTTTTAAACGTGCCAGGAAAAGCACACAAAACAACCCAAACCAAAAGACTGTTCTGAGAATATTTCTCCTGTTCTGAGAGGCAGCTGATCTAAATGCTAGGGTGCAATCCCACCTCTAAAATACCAAGTGTCAGAGCATTGAAATGTTTCATTGGAGACAGCAAATTTCAGCCTGACAAAGCATATGGATTTTATATAGATATAAAATCTGGTAGGATTCCAGGGAGGAGAAGGATCTGAGAAGAACATGTTCAGCCACATGTTCCACTTGATGGTCCGTGATGCTTTTAACCAGAAAATGGGTATCAGACATAGACACAGGACATCTGAGCTTCCTTCAACATAACAAGAGAATAATTTTCTCACAGTCATTTTATTTTGCAACAATTTTCTCATAGTTATTTTATTTTGCATTCACTTTTATCATTCAGCTAAAAATTTTGTTTTCAATTGTTTGTACAAGGACATTTTTGAACACTTTTGAAGAGGTTTAGATGAAGGGAATTCCCAGCCTTATTTCATTTTGAATAGGCAACATTTTCATGACATTAGGTTTCATGATATTAAAATAGTTTACCCTTAAAATATAATAAGTTTAATATACAAAACAAAGTAATACAACCAGCACTTCAATGATTTTTCAAAAAAGAAATAGAAATTCATGTGAAACTAGATAAACATGTACAGGAAACTTAGCTACCCAATGTCTCACTGCACTCTGTTGGTTTTCCAGTTATATCTGCCATCTTCATGAAAAAAAACCAAACAACAACAAAGTAAAAAACCCCCAAACTCAAAAAAACAAACAAAGGCCAAAAAGAATGGGAAAATGAAAAGATGAAAGGGTGGAGGTGGGGGGAAGTGAAACAAGAGAGAAAAAAAAAGAAAAAAAAGCCTTTTTAATAAAATTCCCATTGTGGTATCAATACCAGCCCGGACAAGAGTGCTGGATTCTTCTTTGTCTCATGCATCATCAACAAAATTGTCAGTAGCTAAGCTTGTTTTGCTAGATCCTCTTTGCTGGCAATGGCTCAATGACAGAAGAACATGGCTTGATTTTCATACCCCAACTTGCAGCTGTACTACTGGCAGTCAAGGGGAAAAAAAATTAAAACTGTGTTTTGATATGAATCAGGCACATTTGATCTGAAAGTCACTGTCAGATTCTAAAAATGGCACTTTCTAGAAACTTTTCTGATTTTTTTTAAGCTTAAAACTACTGTTGAAGAGAATTCATGCTTTCAATGACATCTGAAAAAAATTACAAGTGATGGTTTGGTTTCTTAATTGTTTGTGTGCATTGAGTTATTTTTTATTAATATATTACTAAAATCATTCTAATATTTTTTGTTAAAGGAAGCATTCCTGCTAGGGTGAACACCTCTTTGTTCTCTGACATTAATTTCATTTCTTAATATGATCATTCCACAAAATTTAATAGCAACCTTATTTCTTTGAAAATAGTATATATATATGTGTGTATATATATATATATGTATTTTTATATGTATGTAAATACTGTAAGGATAGAAGTTATAAATTTGCTACAGTAAATAAAAAATGTATATGTTAGGATAAAAGTCAGGAAAAATCCTCTGCCAGCATGTTCATAATCTTATTATTAAACATTTGTGATGTGTGATGGAGAATTATCCGTTAATCCAAAATATCCATGGAGTGCTTGAAATACCTGCTCTCTCCCTGATCAGATATATCCTTTCAAAGCAGGTTTTTGTTCTGAATGTAATTCATCATAGTTATCACATGTCACAAAGTGTTACACCATGTCATTTTACATTGCAATGTGATATGACATGGTGCAATTAAGGAAACACAATGCAATAGCTCCTATTAAGAAAAAAAAAGAAAAAAAAAAGAAAGAAAAAAGAAAAAAAGAAAAGAAGGAANAAAAAAAAAAAAAAGAGAAGGATAAAGGAAACTTAGTTTCCCTATCAGTTAATGAGTTTTAGTTCCAAAAATCTGTGTGGAGAAGAAAATCATGCTGATTAAAACTGAACAAGGTCCTGAGTCAATTCCCACTGAAGACAATAGATATCTGCACATTAGGGAAGCATGCATGACTATGTTTTTATTAAAGCACAACTCTAAGATCAAAATTTTAAATCTGGATTCATAGGGCTAAAGAAAGGAATTACCAGCAGGATCTCTTGATTCTCATGACAAAAACTGGCATGCCATTGGTATTTATTATTAATGTGGTTCTACAAGGACACAGCACTATATAGTGCATTGGTTTGGTCCAGAGGAAAAGGACAAAAATAAACAAGCTTCATTGGTCCCTACAGTAAAAGAGCTTATAGGCTAAAGATGCAACTATGAATTGCCATTCCGTTGTCTTTGACGTTTATTAATCTTTGAAGGGGTGGATTTTCACCCAGTGTCTAATATATTTCCAGCTTAACAGATATTTTAACAGTTCAATATACATCAGGGAGAAGGAAGAGCTTTTTAAGCTAAGGGCCAATACTGGCACAAGAACAAGTGGGTATAAACAGCTCATGAATAAATTTAGCCTTGAAATTAGAAAGAGCTTTTTACCATCAGAGAAGCAGAGTTCTGGAACAGTCCTTCAATGGGAGTAGAGAGATCAAACAGCATAACTAGTTTAAAAATGGAGCTTATAAATTTGTAAATGAGATTATGCACCATGGTTTTCTACAGGAGGAGGCAGCTTGATTTTAATGGTCCAGAAAGAACCTTCCAGTGTCACAAACACATGTAGGGGAAGGAGTGGCGAAATTTGAAATGGAGAATTCTCAAATGTTCAGCTCATAGAGCCATTGAAGAGATGTACATGTTCTGGATTTCAAATTTAGAGGCGTTGCTCCATCCACCTTCAAAGAAATATCACTTTAAGAAACACTTTCATCCTTTTTAACAGGAATATTATATGCATTGACACCTTCCAACATTGGAAGTGCTCTCTAATACATGTACAGTTAAAATTAACAAATTTTAGCAGATGCTGCATTCAGGTTTGCTTGAGTTTAATATTTTTTTCATTATCTTATTTTAAATTTGACATAAATGGTATTATATCCATCCATTGCAGGGTTGTCAAAGTTTCAGATATAGTAATTTAGATAAAATATCATGGAGTCTTTAAAGTTTTTACAGGAAAGATTAATAAGGCATGATGTTTAAGTCAAGATTACATTTATTATTTCTTTGCTCCTCTCATCTTTTCACTTCACAACTTTGGTCTCGGAAATGACTTTTTTCAGAGGAAAAACTTGAACAGAAATTATTTTATAGGAAACACCATCCTGTTAGCATGGTATTGACTGGGGTGTTGGAGGATCTGGTTTTGTTTCCTACTCTGTTGCATGGTTGTTCTATTTTGAATCATAACTTCATCACAATTTCCCATCTTTTCATATCCAAGTGTTGTTTGGAAAAGGATTTATTTTCACTAGCTATTCCATAAGTAATTTATATTACACCTGTTATAGATAGATGTAGGAGAAAGAAAAGGTCTGTGTATCTGACAAAATACTACAAGTTATGAAATCAAATATTATTTAAAAGATATAACCTTTCAGCAGAGACACAGTTGCACACTTGTGAAGTTACTTCACTAAAATTGCAAAGAACAATACGTTATTTTACTCCCTTTTTTTTTTTTTTCCTATCTTTTGGAAGACTCCAACAGATCCTTGGAAGGGGTTTAAAGTAATGGACTTTTAATATGCATTTCCAATGGAAACTGATCAATTTTTGCATGTCTTGCAATAAGAACTAACTCCTAAATGACATTAATTCTATTCCTTGAGATCATTAGAAAAGCAATGGATCTCAGATGACCACCAACACAAGGAATGCAAAGTCTGAAGTAAGCTCAAGTAAAATGCAGTTGAACTGTTACAAATATTGAGCCATAGCATGGTATTTTTTTTCACTAGTATCTTGTCTTATCTTCCATTTTTATTTATCTTTTTTTTTTATCCTAGCTCCAAAGACCTTAAAAAATAGTGCAGTTAATCTAAAATATTATTTAATACAAACAAAATTGCAACATGTTTGTGGTATTCATGGCAACCTCTTATCATAGTGTTTGAACTGGATTAGAGATCTTTTAATGTTTGTTTCCCCTACAATTTCCTGCACCATCACTTAGTCAAAAACCCACAATGGCAATAATTTCACCCTACTGAAAAAGATCTACTCCACCTGCCAGCAGGTGTAACTGAGACTCTTAAGATATGAAAATATCCCAATAATGGTCTAACAACACCATTTTCTCACTGTTCCTATATGTGAGAAGGAAGCATGGTCTGATATCTAACCTTGAGACTAGTAAAACTGTTATATCATACTCATTAAGTTCATTAGCTGGGTTTAAGTTCAAAGGAAAGATAAATGGTGCAGAATGAGACTTAACCATATCTAGTTAAGGAAATATGTGCACATTCATCTAAGATTCCTTTGTCAGCCCTACTCACTGACAATGTGACACTGATCAAAATTGTTAGGTTTCATAGTTGTTACACTTGTCTGTCACAGCTGTATGGCAGGTGGCTTTGATGCTTCTTGTAATTTTTTAATATCAGCTCCCAAATCTGAAATACAGGGGTGGGACCATTTCCTAACCTGGCAGGAATGTTCCCAGCTTAAATACATTAACATTTATGATATATTCACAGATTGTGAGAACTCAGACTGCACTTTACTTGGAGTTTCACCTCAGTGAGATCCCATCTGATCAAACTCAGCTCCACTAGAGTGTCACCTGTCAGGCTGCTACTACCCGGCATCCTTACTACAGCCACAAAAAGAGCAAAACCACAGCATATTACTGCTGCTGTGGCTTCACATTCTGGCTGGATGTAGAACTCACACAAAAGTCCTGTTCTCTGAGAAGCTAATATGAGAACTACATGATTTTTTCTCGTTTTCATTTTAATGTGATGTAATTTTGTTTCCCCTTTTCTCAGAAAGAAAACTGTCCCACATACACTTCCAAATCACAACTAAGGAGAGAATGAATTTCTGACTAAAGAACAACAAAAGAAAGATGTATCTTTTTTGGTCCAAATTCCCAGCTAAGGGCTTAGAACATATATTATTCAGGAAACAGGATTCCTTGCCATAGTCAATATGTATTTTTTGTTGTCACTATGCCCCCTTGGCAGAAGATGTAGAAACGTAGAAGTCACAGTTTGTATTATGGTTTCTTTTATAGCTTCTAAATGGTTAATAAATGATTAATAGAGATTTTGATAAATGGTTAGAGTAGGTTTTGGAGGCTAAAAGGTCAATAGTTGGCTCATAACAATCTATAACACATTTCACTCATGTCCCTCCAGCCATCCATAACAAGATTTCTTACATCTGTAGCTTCTAGCAATCATGTTTTAGTTCTTTGTAAACTGTTTATAGGTGGGATCCTAGTATAAAATGTGCCAGGGAATTGGATACCATTTGCTGAAGTGCCTCAGGCCAAGTCCAAAGGAATTTCTTTGCACGGTGCCCAAATATTGATCATTACAGTTTGCAGGACTTAGGAGCACCTTGAGTAACATGCAAGTAACATTTATTGATTTTGGAATTCCAAGTGCCTTTCTTTTTAATTTTTCTAACTTAATTAAGAAGTAAGTTAGAGACTTAATTCTTATTTGAACCATAAATAGACTGAAGGTGGAAAAAAAACCCAAACATGTAGGAGCCCCAAGTAACAAGGAACATTTTTTTCCTAGGAATGAGATACTGCAATGATATTACTGCAGAATCACCAAAGTAAAAAAA
>VZDJ01000292.1:1932908-1950022 GCA_008694505.1 Cyanoderma ruficeps | reverse complement strand
GAAAAAGAAAAAGAAAAAGAAAAATGAGACAGAACATGCTGTTTATGTTTGTTTGTTTGTTTGTTTATATAGATCCTCTAGTTCCAACCCCCCTGCCATGGGCAGGGACACCTTCCACTGCACCATCTTGCTCCAAGCCCTATCCAATCTGGCCTTGAAAATCAAGCTGCTTTACTAGCACTATTACCTTTGTTGTAGAAACGGATGTAAGACCCCTATTTACAGAAATTTCAATCTAAGGCTTTATTTTTTTTCCACTAGAAATTACATGCAAAATGTTAACCATTCTTTCTTTTTTTTTTAATCCACATAAATATAAAACCACATCAATAATTTCCTTAAGCAATTAACTGTGCATGTTCAACTGTTGTGGCCGGAAAATCATAGCGAAGTAAGTAGAGCTTCACTGATTTACACCTGCTGAAGGATTAGATTAGTATAAAAAATCAAAGGAATTACACATTTATCACATTCCTCTGCTGTCTCATGTATCACACTGTAGTTTGCTATTGCAAAGGAAGTTAGCAAAGAATGGGTAAGGTAGAAAAAAGCTTATTAGTTAATACATTCATGTCTTTGTAGAGGTGGCATACAGAATGGAAAGAAAAAGAAATGTCCTGCCCATGGTGAAATCTGCCATACAGTACAAGAAATATCAGAGTTCCCAATGTACCATATGGAAAGCTCTCTGCAAGACAGCGTCTCTGTTCTACTAGAGACAAGTGTAGAGAAGAGATGGATTTTACATTTTTCATTAGTGTACAGCTTAGACAGCTGAACTCTATTATAATTTCTTCAGGAAGTATCTGATCCATTCTATTATCACTATGACAAAGAGAAAGAATTGCTTATGATTTCAGAAAGGTCACACTAAACTGATGTTCTGCCTGTATGTGCTCTAGCTATGATGGTGATAATAATAATAAAAAAAAAAGTTTAAAGATGAAGTTTACAGTCAGACATACTAGGGGCAGAGCAGAAGAAGTCTTAAAAATTAACATTTAAAAAGAAATTCTTATCTGCAAGACATTTTCTAACCCTCCTATTTTTCTTCAGCACACCTGCTGGCAGTCAGTATATTTATACATGTACGTATAAACAGAGGACAAGATTCTGATAGCAGTTCCTGGAGGGTAAATATAATGTTGTTGTAATAAAAGCACCGAAACAGACCATTATTATTAACAGTTATGTATGTACCGAGATCAATCTGCCTGGCTGATCTGGGGCAGGTATCAGACACTTCAGACCGCAGCGTGAGACACAAGCGAGCGCCAATTTAAAAGCTGTGTGGCGGAGTTTCTTCATTGTGCAGCCCAAGATAATTCAGCCTCCCTCCCACCAGAGCTTATTATTTTTGGCTCATTGCTCAACAGCAACTGCATGACTTGGAGCAAGGGCAGAACAAATTCTGGCACGTAGTGTGGATAGATATCATAACATTCAATATATCCCCTGTAGTGCCTGGAAGACTCCAGACAAAGGTGAGCTCCTCTTGCAGTAGATGCTTTGCATACTCATTGTGGGCCATGGTCTTGCCCTGTAGAGCTTGACAATAACCATCAAATAATTAATAATTGCTTTTGCTTTCTTTGTAATAATATGAATTATGATGAAGCTCCTAGGCTTCTGAAGTGCTTGTGTTAAAGCAAGATGAGAGTAGGAAATCCACCCAAGAATTAAACCTCAGCATCAGTGGAGCCAAACTAAAATGCATAGAGATGAAGTTGCTTTGAAATACATTCCCATGGAGCACAAGAAAATAAATTAACATTACTGAGTGGGGGGAAAAAAAATGGAGATTAATGCATTGGATGAGGTGTTTTCTACGGGGCCTGAGACATTTCCCAGTTTCATAGTTGAGTACTGAACATCTATCTGGAGTAGGGAGTGGCAAAGAAACCATGGTGTGAATGAAAGGGACACAGAAGAAAATGAAAAAAAATTCTGGTTATTTAAAAAATAAAAGTTAATTTAAAAATGAAGAAGTGAAAAATATAACTAGCAAGTGACATTTCAGAAGTTTTGAAGTTTGAAAATTTTGCAAAGTGACTTCTTCAGCAGAAAAACCACCTAGACACTCACTGACCTATAATAACCATCAGTATAAAGGCAAAAAACACAAAAAATGAATCACAGATAAAGTAAAAGGCACTGATTCAGAACTCAGTAGATTCTTAAGAATAATTCTTCCATTTTCATTTTGCTTCTTTAATTTTCTTGTTGCAAATATAGCTCTATAAACCATAGAAATAAGCTGCATGCAATTAAAATGGCATAATAGCTGAAAGGGAAGCATTGATAATTATGCTAAAATCTATAAAATTAGACGAGTCTAACACTGCTCAGAGTTCACGCTTTGTCATCTGTCAGCATTTGCAGCTCTATTGTAACCTAGATCTAAAGCTTTTCCTTCCTGAGCTAACTTCTCTTCAACTTATGGGTTAGTGGTGATTTTTTCCCTTTTCCTTTCAGTTTGTGCAATAGTCCTCAATTCTTTTAACAATTTAGGGGTCTGAAAACAGCCAAAATGAAATAACATTCAGCCTTAATGAAATATTTTGTGATATATTTTTCTGAGCATAGAGAGCCCATAGATCTGCCACGATCCATCCTGTGCTCTTTCCTGCAGAAAAACAGTTGGGGAAGTAACTTTCATCTCCATACACATCAGAGAGTTTGTAAAAGTATTGTCCTCGTTCACCATTTTAATCACAGCAATAAAAGAATCTAGAGAACTAGAACAGGCGTTATCTGCCACTGGATCCAGCAATGAATTTAAGCACAGGCTTAAGAGCTTTGCTTGGATTGGGGATTTACAGTGCAATCAAAAAACTAGTGAAATCAATACAAAAACTCTTATTGATGTCACTGGGCATTGGATCATGCCCTTAATGAACTAAGTAGAGGCTACAGTGCTGCATCTTAAGGGCCTAATCCAATATCTATCAAACTGAACTCAAGCGGAGACTGGGTTTAGATGTTGTTTAATATTGTAGATTGAGATTTTTCAAAAACAATTTAGTTGATGCTTGTCAAAAAAAGAGTGTTAATTTAAAACTGGAGTCAAAGCATGAAGCATGAGCTTCTGTCTAGCTGTCTCAGATGCTAACAACTGTGAATATAACATACTGTGGTCTAACACAGAGTAATGAAAAAAAGTACAAGACTATCAGAGATCCTGAATTGTTCTTAAGTTGGTGGATACTCACCTTCACTTCTTAATTTCTGTTATTTTCCTGTGATAAACTGTTAAAGTCACAGTAAACATTGGTCAAATACAAGCCTGCCCCCCACCACCTCCTTACTCTTTCAATCACTTTTTCCATTTGATGTGAAGATGTAACCCATACGATTCAGAGTCACTTATTCCATCAACACTCATCTCCAACATTCAAAGACTGAAATGCAGTGAAAGGAATTAAATCTTCTGATCCCAAGGAAAGTTCTCATTTGAAGAGTCATGTCAAGCCTTTTCTGTTAAGAGTAGTATCTGCTTCATCTTTTTCATCTTCTTAGTGTACTTATTTCAGCTCAGATTTTCAGTCCCAATTTCAGAGGGCAGACTGTCCCAAACTGCAAGTAAAATCCGTGGGAGTGCCTAATAACAAGGGTGAATTTTCACAGCAACAATTTTGCTTTCCATCCTATGATGAAGGTAAGATATGTCATTTAAAGACACGCGCTTGGAAATGAGTAAATAATAATAGTAATTAAACGGCCTATAACTAGTTCAGAAGAGAGCATAATGCTTCCATTCCAGCATTTACCTTATATATTTTAAGGCTTTGGTCTCATTATTCAATTCCATTCTTCTCTTTTCTGTCATGAGGACTTGAAAAACTCAAACAAACAATTCAGGAAGGAGCTTATATATTAAAAGGACTAGGTGACATCCTGAAAAAACATATATGCATGGAGAAAGAAGAAAAAAAGGTTTAATCTAAATAATAGTAAGCGTATTTTTTGTTATACCAATAAGTACATTTATGCCATGTAGAATAATAATTGAGTGCTCTTCAAGAGCTTAAGTGAAAGGCAATAATTTTTCATATTTGAAGTGAATTGCTCATTTCAGTAAGTGTTTACATATCCTGGGCTTTCATTTCTCAAAATGCAGCATTCTTTCCATCATAAGTAGCTAATTAAGTGCAAAGCTTTCTCATGGAAGTACATAAAAGAAGGGTTATGATGAAATCATTGTGTTCCTTCTTCTTTAATGGACACTTCAGAAGTCGATCCAAATTTAGAGGAAATTAATTTCCCAAAGATGCCTTGAACTGTGGAACAGAAAAAAGCTCTAGAGAATTCTCAAAAAGCTCTAGAGAAGTTATTTGTGTATGTCAGATCCTATCGAACAAGTGTTCAATGCGTCAAGATCACTATTTAGAGCCTGAATTTACATATGAAGAATGGGTAATTGTCCATGCATCTGACAGCATCACTTCTTTGGGCAACAAGTAATTTATATGACATAAGGGTTTAATCTTCAAATTAATGGTCCTGATGTAGGTATAAATAGATATGTACTTTTAGAAGGCTGTTTGGCCCCAGGAATGAGAGGAGGGCTACAGAACATATCTATTTCCCACATTTAGGTCACTTATAAAGCCCAGTGAGATATCATATCAAAACTATTTGTATTCAAGCACTGTTAAGTCATTTACTCTTTTATAACCTATTTAGATTTATGCTGAAAATTTAATTCACAAAACTAATGCAGATTAGAATTGTAAATCCAGTGTCCAGTCTCCAAAAGGAAGACTCATGCTGCATAGATTAATCTTTGCAACTTCTCAGTCCTCACACAGCCTTGCAACTACATTTTTAGGTGCTCTGTAACTTACTTGCCATATATAAGTATGCTCTCAGAGTAATAGTTGTGAAGGGTATGATGACATTTCTTTTTTTAAAAATTTTTCTTTTTTTTTTAAGAAAACTGAAAGTTTATGTCAAGGCTATGTGAAAGTAAACAGTTCCCTTAAAAGACAGCAATAAAACATAGATGCAGGAAAAAAAAAGGAGCATACAAGAATCATCACTGGTCTGCTACGAAAGCTGAGTTTAGTGCGTACTTTGGTTTCCCAAAAGCTACATTTTGCTCTCTTTCCTTTTTCCATGAAGCCAATGTTCATACATGTCACTGTCTTCAGACTTCATTGTTGTCTGAATTTATGTGCAACCTTGGACAACTTTCATAATATTTTTTGCCTAAATAGCCATATCCACAAAATGTAGCAATGGTGACATTGTTTATCTACAAATGTGGCTTAGCCCTTTGGACAAATGCTCCTTTAGTATGGAAGCATTGAGTATTATTAATGAATAATGATTGTTCTCAATCATTAAAAAAAAAAAAAAANAATCATTAAAAAAAAAAAAAAAATCCAACGGCAACAAAAAAATCCCTCCACATCTATTGGAAGAACTTACTGCACTGTGACAACCTTTCTTGATGTTGTTGTTGAAATAGAAGGGCTAATTTAATCATATCTTTGCCATCTTCCATAAACCACAGGCAGTACATCTCCCTGCGGACATAAACTTAAAGAAACACAACAAAGCAGCAAAGTTTAAAAAGAATTTAGTATAGATTTTTTTCTTGTCTAAACATAAAAGGTCCTCTATATCCAGCTCCTTAAAAAAATAGAAAATGAAAAAAGAAAAGCTGCTGTTATTATTTTTGGCAGTTTGTTAGTGCAGAACACCATGCTGGCAGCACAGTCTTCAGTAATGTGTGCTTCTCTCCCCTTTCCAAGCTCTGCTTGTAGAACTTATTTTTATCTGGGAAAAAGATCCTATTTTTCTTGGATAACCTGCTGAAAGCATTATTATAAATACGTGGGACAACAGGGGTATTATTTACTCCACATGATCAAGACAGACATACCTAATAAACACTTCTCATAATTATTCTAAAATTCATTATAACGACAATGGGCAGATACTGAACTTTCAGCTCAGTTAAAAATTAGCTTAGAGTGAGAGATTGCTCTTGCCAAAAAATAAAACCACAAAAGGGGTTGACCACTTAAAAAATACTTTAATAAATATTAAGAGTAAATAGATAAAATAAGCATTATTTTATACTGCCTGAAACATACTGAACTTTTTGCTTAATCTTTCTATTAATATTGCTCAGCTGAATATTACACTAGTATCAATGATAGAATATTCTCATTTATAATTCTGGATATTTGTAACAGATGTCCCACATCTCTCTGATGAAATCAAAGCTTTATTCTATTTTTATAGGTGACGTTAACCTGAAATCAATCAGACTGGAGTTTACCTTTGAGAGTCATAGCAGTGGGGATGATTTTCCCTCATCTATGCTAAAAGTGAATTCTGGGCAAGGATCATTATCTAGCTTGTCTCTGCAGTTAATGGGGAGAGGTGGAAATGGGTCACCTCTCTTAGGCACCATATTAGGATGAATCACTCTCTGGAGGTATCTAACTCCCGTCATTGATTACAGAAAGCCTTGACATGCAGCTTATACATGAGGCTAAAATTTTAGGCTACCAGCGTTATGGGAGATGACTCCTACATTTAGCTCTAAGTAAAATATCAGGAATCAGGTTTTAATGCCTGGATTTTTAAAGCAATTTCGGCCTAAGCATCATAAGACACAATTCATTTAGGTAGCTAAGATCCATTTTCAGAAGTAGCTTAAACACTTATATAGCTATTAACATGCATAAAGAGGCAAATAGACATCAAATGAGTATTCCAACTGTTCACATATGCCTAATTCCCATCAAAATCAATGCATAGATGGTTTTGAAAATCTCACTAGGCACATATCTGTCTAAATACCTGAGTACTCTGAGGAATCTAATCCTTGGTCTTTCACCAAGAAGAGAGGAACTAAAGCAAGGCTTGAAAACACCTTTTCACCTGGGTAAAAATTTGTCTCTTATCTGCACAGCTCAAAATCTTTTATCTTTGCAGTGGAACAGAAATATAAGTCTACCTTATCCCTGAAAAAGTATCTCTATGTATGCAAACAGAAATTAATCTATAATTCTTCAGTCTGCCCTAAGTGTTATACAACATTGCAGACTGGCACCCATTCTGCTAAACAATGTGATTTCTATTTCTTTTTCCTTTTGCAGAATTAATTTCCAAGTGTTTCTCTCCTACTCTTCAAGTACACACCTATCCTCCATCTGCTTTTCATCCCACACTACAGCTTTGAGTTGTGGATTGTTCTTTTATTACCATGTCTCATATATCCTTTTACATTGCTCTTCTCACCTCACCTGGCTTTGCAACACCTCCCAATTTAGTTGCATCCATTAATTTAATAACTGTGCTATTGACTCTCATTTACAGATCATTAGTGAAGATAAAGCTGGACTCAGTGTTAGTCCTTAAGGCACGCCATTAGACTCTTTCCCACAACTCAATACGCCACTATTTATCATCACCTTTAATTTAAATTCCTGTAGCAACTTCTTAGCCTGTCTTAATCTACCCATAAGCATGTGAATTCAAATGAATTTAAATGCTCAAACTTTGTGACACACTTCCATTTCAGCACTAGGGTACCACAAACCCAACAGAATACACTGTGATTCACAGACACAGTATTGCCACATGCTGGTAAGCATTCCCAGCCCATGGATGAGGAGATCTCTAGCCAGAAGCAGTCAGTTTTTAACCATGCAAATACTTACGATTTGATATACAAGACCCTGTCCATGAAGATCGAGTTCTACACATTGCATGATACATCAGTTAAGGCTTTATGCAGAGTTGTTCTGTTGGTGTTAGACCCTCCCACTTTTTATTCATAAAGGTTTTGTTGGGGCTTTTTTTTTTCCCTGGTTCTTATTCCTTTTTTTTCTGATAAAAGAACATCAGGAAATAGTGAGATACTGATCACAAATATCAAATTCCAATCATTTTCCCACCCAGAACTGCAATATTTTTTATATTATCACATATTATTGCCAGTGTAGCCTTTCAATGCTGCTTTTTCTGTAGGTTTCAGAGCACAGCAAAATGCTGTATTCTCTCTCTTTATTGCTCACCTCCCCAGAAAAGTCTTTTCTCTTTTGTATCAATTTTTCTTATGGTAAAACAGTGTGGTTTAAAATGTTTCCTCAGCCAAGAAGTCTAATAGTCATGGAAAAAAAAAAAAAAGCTTGGATTGAAAACTAGCCCCTCGTTTTCATATGGGACTCTGCAAAAGTCCCGTTTGTTTCATTGATTCAGTTGAGATTGTAAAAGATTTTTTTTCCTTTAAATTCATTTATCTTTTTTGACATTCATTACCAGAGAATCTAAACTTAGGGAAAAAAAAAAAAAAAGAGAAACATAATAATTAGTATAATTAGTCCCAGATTTATTTTGAGGTATGAGTAACACTAACCCCCTTTTACAGCTAGAATACTTGAAAAATTATGAAGTGTTATTGGTTAAGCAAGGAAACTATTGTTTTGGGATTTTTTTTTAGTTTTAGCTTAGTTTCTCAGCAGTTGGGTCAGTTTTCCTTTTATAGTTGGTGGATGATTAGTAAAGCTGTTGAATGTATTTGGCTTTGAAGCTTAATTCCCTCAAGCAACTGGTGAGAACAGAGTTTTCACATCTCAGTAGTGAACCTTGGTAATCTCTCCATTGGTAATCTCTCCGTCTGTAATCTCTGGTATAACTTGAGACTTGTTCCAGTATCACCTGTAGCATAAAATAGTCTTTCACTTAATATTGTAGTGAGGTGATAGAATTTCCTTTTGTTACTGTGGAAACCATAACAGTCACGTTTATCCTTCCCTCTTTCTGCAATGAGAGGGAAAGTGGTAGGAAACTCCTCCATCACTTAGTAGATGAGAAAAGGTANGTTAAACTTTATCAGCCTGGTTGATTAGTTCTTTAGAAAAACTTAGAGGTCTCTATTTTGTTTTGTTTTTTTCATGTGACCATATAAAGCTAAGGTCTTTTTCCAAAAGACCATAACATTCACAAATCTTGTATGTTGTCATCCTTAGCAGCAATAAGAAGGATTCTCCTTTAAAAAACAACTTTCCTTTTTTTCCCCCCACAATATTGTTTATGGATAGAAATTAAATTGCATAAATATGCAGAAAAAATAATGCAGAAAAATTTAATATGTGGTGAAAAATTTTTCTCAGTATTACTATTTCCTCATCTCAGCCTGTAATTTTTAAATGACAATTAAAAATACAGTTTAAATATATTGGTTCAAATGGTAAGACCTTAGAGATATGTTGACTGGTGAATTATATTGCCATTCTTCATCACAGCTGTGGTTCTGGGAATATGTTATAGCTCCCACAATGTAAAGAGTAATATACCCATTTACCTGGCAGAGTGAGGAGACACAATCCATTATTTGAGTCCCTTTCATAAAGACAAGGGAAGCTGACCCCTCCAAGGCTCCAGCATCATTCCCAGGCTACCATGATGGCAACAGATAAGAACTCTTACTGCTTCCCCTCTGTTTTGAAATCCATCTCACAACAAAGTTTTCCTCTCTTTCTGCTGAAAACCTGCTTCATCCTGACAGATGCCAACCACATGGGAGGTTTCAATTAAAATTCAGGTATCAGTGTCAATGAATGATAAATGAGGGAATCCAGCCCATGTTTGAATTCCCTCCACCTCCCATTTTCTTTAACATAATCACTGATAGAGTCTTTTCAGCTTTTACTCATTTTAATTGTGCATGATTTATTTCCTTGTTCCATCAGTTCCATCTATCAGAGAAAAATGAGAGTTATGAAAAGGAATCTGAAGGCTGCCAAATACTGACTTTTTTATTAATTTTTTCTCTGTATATGATTAATTTCTTCCTAGAATGCTGGAGTGACAGCTACATGCACTCTGACTCATATTTAAAATAATGAAATGATGGCAGTATTTAAAACAATATATAAACTTATTATAAACCCCACCTCCTCCATAAAGTTTATATACTGAGCAGTAAATCAGCTAGACCTATGGAACCATTTAACTTTGCAAACCTTATTTATTCTGTTATTTTTCAAAGATGGTATTTAAGTTATGTTATTTTAGAATAAAGGTTTCAGTTTCCCTAAGCATTAGTATTTTCCTTTTTTTTTTTTTCCCTTGAAAAAAACAAGGCAAAGAAAAGAAGAAAAACATTTAACTTTGACATTTCATTTACAGGCATTTTAATTATCTGGATGGTTTCCTTTAAATGCTACATGTAGGCAGTGAAAATTTGTACTTATAGAAAGAGAAACTGCTTCCAGGAGTTCCTAATTTTCATGTGTTATGAATTTTAATGCCTTATGTGGGTCAGGTTTTCACAAGCTTAGAAAAGGGAATACCATGACCTTAAATTATTGTAGAGTTGTAATAGTATTTTTAGTCCCTATTGGTTGTTTGTGGGCAGGAGCTCTAGCTTGTTTACGCTTTGTTTTCCCTCTACTTGCTTTCCATGGTATCAGAAAAGCCCCAAGGCTTCAGAGAGCAGGCTACTCCTTTCCCTTTTTTCCCCTCACACCTCCTAACTTTTAAAAAGACAAATACAAGTAACTGTGAAATCCACTAGTCCATGGGGTCAGGAAGTTTTCACCCACTCCTGTCAGTTCAGACTGTTATTTTTGAGATAATGAATCCCTGAACTCCCCTCTTGCAGTATCTCCCATTAATAAAGCTGAATTTTTATAGAATCTTTTTTTTCTTTTTTTTTTAAATCTCACATCTCTTTTCCCCTCCAATTCATTCTGCTTCTTACATTGTTAGAGACGTAGACTACTATTGATCTTGCAGCAAGGATTTGGAAATAATTTTATTTACTCTTAATTTGACGCTGGTTTTATTACTTTCTTGCTCTTGTCACCATTTTCTACCTTTTTGTTGGATTGACAACAGTCTGGAGTCTAAACAGGAGGAGCAACTCCAGCAAATTTAACCAGGACACTGCAATATCTGAAATCTTATCACCCCAAAACATGGAAACGTGATTCTTCTGTAAATCATAATGATGTCCTTCTTTGAGGCTCAGAGAGGAAAAAAAAAAAAATCTGATTTGAGTTACATTGGTGTTTCTATGGCGCCTTTCTCTTCAAGAAGGAGCTGTAATGGACAACTGTAGTACCCAATGTTAATTATCAAACATGTAGCCATGGGCTACCAAGTCTAGTGTGTGACATCTCTGCCCATGGTGGGGGAGACCGAACTAGATGATCTTCAATATCCCTTCTGCTCCAAATAATTCTATTATTTTGTCATAATTCAGGTAAGTATTTTTTCATACCTTTTTACACCCCAAAATCGAAAGGGAATTGTATCCAACGTGGTTTTTGTTGGAAAAGGCTGAGCAGAAACAGTTGTTTTTGTGACAATAAGACTGAGAGGTGGGTGGGTGGTTGCTCTGTCTGAATTGCAAGTTTCCACCCCAGAACTCTGAAATGGAGTCTGCTGATATAGGAAAATTTGTCCTTCCTATGTTTCCCCTACCCAACCTTCAATAATTTCAGCCCTTCAGAGCACTAAGCACTTTAAAAATCTGGGATGGTGGGACAGTGATTCATCTGCTACCTGGAAACTCATTAAATATAAATAATAATACATTTCACTCCATCTGATTTTAGGGAAGAATCATAAACACAAGTTAGCTTTCCAGGCCACAGGTTGCCACACTTTTGACTCTTGTGATCCTAGTTCAAAAAGTTAAGTTTTACATTTTTCTTTTTTGACAGGTTGTGATTTTCTTTTCAATTTTATGTTTTCTGCAGCACACTCTGCTTCTTTTTTGGCGCATGACTAATCCCTTCAATTGCAGTAACTATACTCAGGTTTTTAATGTTACAAGGAAGAGCTGGAGCTCTTTTGCCAATCAGTAACACGCATTCCTGAACTGAACAGACATCAGTCCTTCACACACTAGCCAATTTGCAGTTTTAGATATTTCAGGAAAATATGGTTTCAAGTTTGATGAAGAAAAACACAAAGATTAAATTTGGAAACAAATCTGTTCTGCCATATTTTTTTTTTTNAAAACCAAACCAAAACCAAAAACAAAAAAAAAAAACCGAAAAACCCAAACAAACAAACCCCACCAAAAAAAAAAAACAACAAAACAATAAAACCACCAAGACAGAGGAGCAGAGGCAAGTTTTATTGCCAAACCTTGTTGTATTTCATTGAAATGAACTGATTTATCCCAACTCTGAGTCATATATGGTCCATGGAGCAAGTAATAGGTTGAACAGAAAGATGAGAAGTGAACAAAATGTAGCTAAGTATTTAATAAGCAGAGAGCTAATGAGTTTGTTAGTTAGCAATCTAATGAGCTGAGGTTCTCTGCTGCAAGCAGGTAATCTGTAGTTTTCAGATTGTGGCTTATTTTTAGCTATTTCGGCTACAGTTTTCCTAAAACATGTTACTTCAAAAGTACTTTTTTTTCAATCACATGAAAATTAATATGTGAATCTTTCCCATATCCCCCAATCCACTGTAAGTGAGATCATGAGGAATACTTCAATACAGAATAATTTAACCAAAAAATAAAATTAAATTTGTTTGACTTGGAATCTTTTTGTTATCCTGTAATTCTCATGACACGGTAGCAGTACAAAAAGTAGAGATAGAAGTTAAACAGCATCCTTATCCAGAGCGCAATGAGCCCTAAAAAAAAAAATCAGCATACCCACTTGTGAAGTAAATTATTTGCCATGATAGCAGAGTTTCCTAATGGACTTTTACTTTCCTCATCCCCATGACACCTTATACTATGAAACAGAAGATGACCACTCAGTTGAATGGGTTTTAAAGCACAGTGTCTATGTGGTTACTTTTATAAAGATGCCTAACATGTCTGAAATAAGGTCTGACCTCTGGAGAGAAAAAACAAAGGGCAAAAATTTGGAAATATATGTTCCTCAATTTCTTTATCCATCTGTTCTCTTTTCCAATGTCAGAATATATGACTTTTAAGTGTTCTTCATCCTCATACTTACAAAATTATTCCTCCAAATAAGGCAGAATTATTCATATTTTATTTTATGTTGTTTTGATTTATGGTTTTGTTGGGGGTTTTGGTTTCTTTTCCTTTAAGAAAGGTTTTCAACATAAAAAAATTGTGTCATAAGAATGTTGAAAAATAATGTGTGAACATATAATTATTCCTGTGTTTATCAGCTTGGCCTGTTGTCCCTTCCCTTAATGTCTCCTTGGCTATTTCCCATCAGGTGTGTATGCCAAAGCTCTAGGAGACCTCACAGGCTTTTGTGAAAAGTATGTGTAATAAAAGCTCCAACATATTGCAGATAACCACTGTATGAGCTCATTTTTTTATCTCAAGGGCAATAAACGCCTTAACAGAGGGGAACAAAAAATGTGGGCTTCTCATCTTACAAGAAATCAAAAAATTAGATGTGACATGCAGAGCTGTAAGAAAAAAAATGCATTATTCATTTCCTCTGCTAATAGAGGAATTGATCTTGATAGCCCTGTAAAAGTTGGGCCTCTGGTCATAGCTTGTCCCCACTGTAATCAACAGAGAAAGTCTGCTTTCTCAAAAGGCATCTCAGGCCTTCTGAAGATAAATCTCCAAACTAGGTAAGATGATTAGCTCTGAAGCTATTCATCTCTGACATCTGCAGGAAATTTAGGCTCCTAGAAAGAGCCAAAGTGGTAAGTTTAAAAGTAGGATTTAGCTTTTAGACAAGTGAGGCTGGAAAAAATGAGGCTGTAAAGGGACAACCAAGGGAGCTGAGTGGCCTTCCTATCATGGGTGGTGAAAATATCTCTGCATGTCATTTAGTATCCCACAAAGGGAACTGAGTGTGAAACTGAACAATGTTATGGAAAACACAACTTATATGGAAACAGTAGAAGAGTTGGTGATATTTTTGTTCAAGAAGTGAGGGATTTGTAGGCAGTGCTGCATGCAGGACAGTCATCCTGTTTCTGTGTCTAGAGTAGAAACTGAGATACAGTTTCTGAGAGTTGTGGAGAAGTTGGGATAACAGAAAAAAACCAAACCTTTGAAAAGTGAGGATTAAAGCATTAATGAGGTAGTCTGAGGATGATACAAAGATGACTGAGGTCTGAGGAACCTGGAGATGTAACTAATTCCACATTATCTTAGGGAAATATGCTAGATAATTTCTCAGGATCATTTGTTGCCTTATTTTCTGTGATTCTGAGAGGAATGTGTCAGAAAAAACACTTCAAGTATGAATAGTGGCAAACTACTGTTGAGTTTAAGGGCAGAATCAAATCATTGATTTCCTATTTTCTTAAACATGATACAAGGGAACCTAAGTAGTTTTAATACTGCTGTGTTTTGTTGAGGTTATTTTTTGGGTTTGGGGTTTTTTTTAAAACATAATTTTGAAAAATGGGACAACACTGGTCTTGTTAGGGGGAAAAAAAAAAAAACCAACCAAACAAAACTATGATAGCCAGGATATGAAAGATTCACTGAGATGTCCCTGTCCTTAATGAGAAATCACAAGGAAGATTACTGCCACTGCTTGCCTATACGCTCTGACTTATCAGTTGGCCTGGGAGTTTAGGCTCCTGCGATATTGAATGAAGATTATAAGCCAGATGGGCCACAAATTCTGTCAAGCCTTCTTGGCAGCTGCTCTCATTACAAAAGCCAGACAGCCTTTTCCAAAAATAAGAATGTGAAGCAAATTGGGCTTATAGACCCTTATAATGCAATTGCACGCAGAGATGGGGACCTGAGCGGGCAGGCAGAAATATTATTGATGGCTGCTGAAAACAGGGAATAAGATGTTATTAAGCCAAGTCAGAGATAGATATCGATAGCTAATATAAAGCCTTTATTGGTTTACAGGCTCCAAGAAAGAGGGCTCAGAGCTTCGACCCTTTGCTTTGCTTTTAATTTCACTAGAGATGCAGGGTTTATGAATAAAACATATCTTCACTCATGATTCTGATATTAGTCACTGCTTTCTGTGTCCCTCATTCTCTCAGAGCAAGCAACACACACTAACTGCATCCACTTTGAAAGCTCTGTTTTACAGAGTTGGGGATGGATGCAAACAGAAAATGAGGGAGTAGTTTCGGAGGTAAGAAAGAAAGAAGAGGAAAAATAACAGAAAAAAAAATGAATGACAGATTAGAAACAAGACAAATTAGATTAAAAAAAGAAAAGAGGAATGCAAGCAGAGCTCTGAAAGACATAACAAGATATGAATGGATGAAAGAAAATGGCTGGAAGGATTCACATTTCTTTCCTCCTCTGACAAGGTGTTATAGCAGAGTTATTCTGCCTCTGCTTTACATCTGATACTCTCCATATGAATTTAGAGAAAATACAGCACTTTCAGAAAGAAGTTTAGGGATTTCTAAAGCCACGTTTGCTTAAGTTGAGTCTATATCCTATTGACTCTGGTGAATCCATAAACATATGCACAAATATGAATAGTGATTTTTAAAGAGCTGTGGAACCTGTCACACATTTCTCAGACACTGTCCTGAAAAACCTACAAAATATCACTAAAATGAAGATATTTCAGAGTTCTAACGAGGATTGGGAGAGAAGATATATGAAAGAGATAAAATAAAAAAAAAATGGTAAATGTTACAAATTGTTGACAACCCAGGCCAGTGAGTATATCTCATCTGGTCTGGGTGGTGCAGCAGAACATGTGGATCCTGTACTCCACTCTCCTGGTTTTGAATGGGATAGAGTTTTTCTTCCTAGTAAATGGTACAATCCTGTGTTTGGGATTTAGTCTGAGAATAAAGTTGATAGCACACAGTTGTTTTAGTGGTTACTCATCAGTGCTCACTCTAATCAAAGAATCCTCAGTGTCCCGTGTTCTTTCAGAAAGCAGGTGCATATGAAGTCAAAGGGTCAGCCTGGCCAGGAGAGCTGACCCAAACTGGACAAAGGGACTTTCCATCTCATAGAGCCTCATACCCAGTTATAGACTGAGGACAGTTGGCCAGCAGGGGTGAGTTGATGCTGGTGGATGGGCTGGGAATCAGCTCATGGGTGGTGAGCAATTTTTTCTTGTGAATTATTTGTTTCTCTTGGATTTCTCTTGGATTTTATTTGTTTTCTTGTATTTCTGTCTTCTTTGAGTGTCACTTTTCATTAAGATTCTACTATTATTATTGTTGTTGTTGTCATTGTTGTTGTTGTTGTTGCATATTATTTTATTATTCAATTACTGAAATGTTCTCATCTGAACCCACAAGTTTTATCATTTTCCAAATACCCTTCCCGTGCCAATGTGGGGGCAGGGAGCAAGTGTGTAGCTCCATGTTATTTAGTTGCCAGCTGGGGCTAAACCATGACAGCACCTTAGAACGGCACACAATTTGGCTGCAAATACGGCTAGTTATGCTGTATTTGTTCATAGTTTGTTTTTTACTCTGTTAGAAAATATCCAGGATAAGGACCTAGTTTTTGCTGATGAAGCTTTAGATCAAGCCTTGCTCCAAGGTCCTCCAATTTAGGTACAGACAGCATCATTTCAGTTCCCATGTCTTAACCAGAACAGATCTATTTAGATGTATGAAAATGGATTTAAGATCCTTTTCCCACAATTTAAGCTGGGCAACCACACATGTGGTTTCCACATATAAGCTAGTGAATACTCTAAAATGATGGGTAAGGAAAGAAATGGCATTGACTTAATGTTCACAGTCAAGGAAAGGAAAAACAGCTGCAAACTTGTTCTTTTGGCCAAGACAGGGTTATATCTTGCTATAGGTGAGAAGTGGTGTGTCCTACAGCGTGTAGCCAGACCCTAATGTTATTTGATATCGCCCCTGCATGCTATTGCTAAGGGTGGGGAAAGGGGATTCTCACTCACTTCCAAATAGAAAGGTGTTCCTTCCAGTGGGAGAAAATGTGGTGGGGAAGACCCAATCAGTATTTGTTTATTGTTTCAGATTTTTTGTGTAAATAGTTTCTTTTTTCCTATACCTTTTGTTATCAATATTGTGGCTGTTACTGTTCCTTTTCTTATCTCGTTGCAGTTTCCAGTTAATTGTTTTTATTTTAACCTGCGATCTCTACCTTTTTCCACTTATTGACAGGAGAGGGTGGAGCAGCTGATGGTCTTCTCAGAGGGGAGAAAGACTAAACTGGGGAACACCTTTCCTAAAACATGACGCCACCTCCAAAA
>VZDJ01000292.1:1908502-1926674 GCA_008694505.1 Cyanoderma ruficeps | reverse complement strand
CCTCTCCTCCCCTCCCCTCTCCTCTCCTCTCCTCTCCTCTCCTCTCCTCTCCTCAAAAATCTCAAAACAATTCAACAAACCAATCCCACAAAATACTCATAGTATCAGTATCAGTGAGTGAGGAATTTCTTGTGATTTTGTGTCTGTCTCTTTGTGGTAAGCAGTGTGGCTATTTTCTTTACTTCCATCGAGGTGAAACACCTGTGGCACACCCGTGCCACACCCATGAATGTTTTTGAACTCAGAGCTATATCGGCTGCTTACACATCTATTTTGTGTCCTGGTAAACCAAATGAGGACTTTATCCCACTGCTCATTCTATTCAAACAACTAACTGCCACAAGAACTTTTAAATGTTACCCTTACCCAGGAGAAGTCATTGAGAAAATGTGATCTTGCATGTCTTGCTGTATTTTCATCCACGGAAAAGCAATAGTCCAGAGGTGACCAAGACCTTTTCCAACATTAGAGTAGTGCAGTGAGACTTCTCCGATAAGTTTTTTTGACACTACTGGCTTATAAGTGAAAAACACCTGGGATTCTTCTCAGGCATTGAAAGCAGCAGAATGAGCCTGACCAGTAATGGCTTAACTTGCTTATCCTCCGAGAGAAAGTAATTGCATGTGAACTACTCATTAGAAATCATCTCTGGCTTAAGGTAACTCCTTATCCATGTCGGAGAATTGATTCAGGGAGTTCTAGATGACTTAGGTCAAAAATATGTCACAGACAGGTCTAAGTATATAATGCTGCAGCTGATAAGGTTCCTGTGTCCAGATATATTCCCTGGCACTAAACAAGCTCAATTTATTTGTACAGATATTGGTACAGGATCCTTGATAAAAATATGGATTTACTATTATAGTGTGGTACACAAATGTCTCATGCTGCCATATGTCTTTCACCCTAGATGCTTCTGAAGATACTGAGCAAGAATAAAACATGGTTCCTAGAATAAAATTCCTTTTAAGGGAACAATTCCTGTGTATTCTGTAGATACATTAGAGAACATAATTTAATCCACTGAAATTGAGGATAAACACATTGCCCCAGTGCAGATGCATCTCAGGTAAAACATGTAGTTGCTGAAGGAAATAAAGAAAAGGATCTGTAGCCCACATTCAGACCAAACTCGTTTTCCATACCATGACTTGGTCCCTGCCTTCTATTAATGTTGTCTCGGCTCCTGGTAGTGTTAGTGCCAGTTACATTCCCTTCAGTGAGCCACAAAAAGCACCTACAGCATTTTGTGTGCTCAACCAGGAGGCAATCTGCTAACACTCAAGTGCTCATTGAATGGAAAATGATGCAACAGTTGGCTAGCTGGAAACATTATACCATGCAATAGACAATGTGTTTTTCTGTTGTCTCATCTCTGACCCATCACAGAGAGGCAGCCATCAAGATATCCCTTGTGCGGGACATTAGAGGGTTAAGAGTCAGGTAAGGTAACTGAGAATAAAGAAATGCTAATGATGAATGAAACCAGTTGAGTAGTGCTTCCTTGGGTTTTAATGTGCTTGATAACCCAGACACTTTGAGTCCGCTCACAGAATGAAGATTGCTACCTCTTTTGTATCCTCTTTTATCAAATCACCAGCGTATTCAGGGTGGGTTTTTTCAACATTTTAAGAACTGTTAATAATGGATTGAGAAGCACATAGTTTTGTTTTTCTCAGAAAAGAAAACAGAAGAACCCCAAATTTGCTTATTTTTTTCTAGATTATTCTTTTTTTTCCTTTCCTTTTTATGTGCTTGTACAAGACCTCCTTATCCTATTTGTTTATCCTAAAACAAAACACCCATTTCAAAGTCAACTAACTGAATAGTCAATCATTTAAAATGAAAATATGGTATGTTGCCTCAAGTTTTTTGGTTTGGTTTGGTTTGGTTTGAATAGGATATACACTTTTAGTATCAAGAGGATTCCATTACTAAATGAAAATCATTGATCTTACCATTTCCCTGTGGTGTCATATTCAGTGTGAAAAAATCTGAGCTTTCCCACTTCTTCAAAAGAAGCTCCCCAACAATGTTATCTTCTGGTAAGCTCTACTTTTGCAGATATTAATTGTGATTTAGTAAGTCTAGCTGTCAAGTACATTTATGAGTCCTATTATAATGACATATATTAAAACAAAACAAAACAAAACAAAACACCAAACTCAGAGCTATTCCAGAATGTGTCTGAAAAATGAGAGGGCACCAAAAACCACTGTCAGCAGGTTGAGAGAAATGATCCTCTCTGTCTACTCAGCCCTGTGAGGCACATCTGGAGTGCTGTGTCCAGGTTTGGGCTCCTCAGGACAAGAGAGACAAGGAGCTCCTGGAGTGGGTCCAGAGGGCTACAAAGGTGATTAAGAGACTGGAGCATCCCTCTGATGAGGAAAGGCTGAAGGGACTAGACCTGCCTATCCTTGAGAAAAGACAGCTGAAAGGGGACTGCATCAATGTGCATAAATATCTGAAGGGAAGCCTCAGAGGATGGACTAGGAGTCTGCTCAGGGATGTCAAGCAATAGCACAAGAGGCAACAGACTGAAACTGATGCCCAGGAAATTCCACCTGGACATGAGAAAGACCTTCCTTCCTGTGCAGTGACCAAGCACTGGAACAGATTTTCCAGAGAGGATGTGAAGTCTTCCTCATGATTTTGAGATATGTCCTGTGAGTTCTCCTTGAATAGAGAGGCTGGATCACATGAGGAATTGTGGTCCCTTCTAACCTAACCCATTCTGGGATTCTGTAAGCATTGTCCAGGAGATCTAAAAAAATAAAGTAATTTTTGATTCTATGGTCCTGTAACTCCTCGTTTCCTTATCCTTGCCACCTTCTCTTCCAAGATACAGCTATCAGTTGCCCTTTCTAAGAAGATGCCATGGAGCAGTTCAACCCTGTATTCTGAATTTCAGAAGCTTCTGTTTCTTCTCTCTTTTGCATTCAACAGAAATACGGTTCAAAGGTTTCTGTTGCCTGAAATATGCTGGAGACAAATCTTGGAACAGATGCCTGGCTGTATATTTGGCCAGTGGCCTTGCAACCTCACAGAGTTGAAGGAGTTTTGACCTTGGGATATGAACTTTGCATAGGCAAAGTTTTGTGACTTCACTATGGAATTGTCTATGCTATATCCACAAAGCAAATGTGGTATTCCTACAACTGGGAATTTGTGAGATAAGTGGTATTGGCAAAAAGCCATTTTCCATGAAGAAAATATGCTGATAAATTCCTATGTCTCTATTGAAGCTCTGGCAAACTTCTGGCCAATAAGACATTTCAGGGGAGACACAGCTGAAGTTTCAGACTTTAAATCTCTCCAACTCATAGAAAGTGACTCTGTGACAGCTGCACTTTGCTAGTCCAGGTTTATCACACCTTATTTTAAGAGACACAAATATCAAAACAGAAAAACTGAAATACTGGTCTCCTTGAAATGAAATATTCTATTCTATTCCATTCCATTCCATTCCATTCCATTCCATTCCAGCCTTATTTTTCAAAAAAAATGAGGGAGCTGGTTGTTCCGGAGAGTTTTCAGATCCTAGGCAAGCTGCATTTTTCCTTGGTCGTATGTACAGAGAACAGGGCCACAAAACTTCCAGCTTGAGTGCCTGAGCTGTGTGTCACAGTAAGTTAGATATAATTTATCTAGGATTTTATACAAGGTTAATATACAATTGTGCATTTGTATATTAAGTCCTGTAGGGTGTGTTGATGTAATTCTTTAATTACTGTGCCAGTGCTGCTCCAAGTTATTCAAGCATCTGTGTAATGCAAAGTTCTTGGCAGCTCTGTAGTTCCCCGTGAGATGTATTCAAACCTTCTCCAGGTGGCATCTGTTGAGCAAGACTGTTTAAACTCATGAGGCTAAAGATCTTGAAAAACTAGGGATGAACAATCAATGGGCAATTAACAGTGATGCAGATCACATGAGACAGATCCATATATCTCATCACAACAGAAAACAGCAGTCATATACACTGCTGCTGAATGGGCACAGATTTTAAAATAATACTGATTTTGTCACAAAATATTGCTACAAAACTCTGTCAGCAGGTAAATATTGACTACCACAGTAACATATTTCAACTAAATTTTAACTAGTAGACATGTATGATATGACTAAACAATGATATGACTACACAATATTCCCTCTGTGGCAGAGTTTGGGGACTAAAAAATTAGATGGTGTTAAATGTTGGATAGTTGAAATTTTTCATGTAGTTAATTGATTCAAGATTTATCTCAACTGAAATTCCCACACTTTCAGTTGAATAAGTGCTGGCACAAGGATATGTACCTAAATGGTAGGTAGATGACTAAAGCAGATAGAAGAACCATGTCACTTGGTCTTCATAGGATTTACTTGTTTCTGGAAACTGTGTAGCAATTAAAAAGAAGCTTCTTATTAGAAAGAAAATAAAATGTGAACAACTGTAGTATAAACACTTTTCACCCTTATAACTGTAAAAACAATTTACATTGTATTCATAATGCCCTAAAGTGCTACCTGATTTAAAGTGGTATTAAACAGTGACTCAACTAGCAGAACTGTTTTAAAGGGGTAAAAAAATAAAGTAGATGTAGTGGCTGCTCAAAAAAACATGATCAGTAAAGAAACTATAAGTGATATTTTCTCTGTGCGTTCATGGGCCACAATCACAAGCACAGTCCTGTTTCTGGTTTTATATATTGATAAGAAAATTAACCTAACTACTTTCCCTTGTTATTTATGCTTTATTGACTGCTTTCTATCCAAACTACATGAAGTTCATCTTTGGAACAGTTCGGTTTCTGCACCCTAAATGTTGCCTAAAGAAAATGACAGCAGCAGTGATCTATAGATTATTTCACTGTTTACAGAGATATGCTTGGTAGAATCCAACTTTGTAAATCAGATTCCCAGAAATGCTCCACACACTATCCCCATTGTCTTCTTCCTCCAACTCTTCAGCTCTTCACTGTTGCTCAGAGCAACGTTTGCCATGTTTCAGCTTTTTACCAAAGAGTTCAGTAGCAGATAAGATCCCAGCTGCATGTTCATCACTGACAGATTCCTGGGCAAAGGTTATTTTATTTTAGATCCTCGCTTGGCTCAGATCTTTTTTACCCCACTGCTGAAGGCAAAGGTTTTCTCTGTCTAAAAAGCATCCAAACGTCTTGTCACAGCTGCTGATTTCCAGAAATGAAAATACATTTTGGCCCATTCAGTTACCAGTTACTTTTTTTTTTCCCTCATGAGAACTTTAATTCACTTGATATTTGAGAGCTGAATCTATCAGAACCCATGATGCAACATGTGAGGAGTTTTTTTGCAGCCCCATTAACCATGCTGGAAATAACAGCTAAGATACTAGTTCCTCATTACACAGCTATAAAATCTACTAAAGCCCAGGGGGGAAAAATTGTTTCCTCAGGGTTAAAAATAAAAAAAAATTAGCCCACCATAAGCAGAAGCTGAAGGCAGTTTGACATCTTTTAACATTTTCAGTTTTTTTAAAAAAACCCCATCTTTTGTAATATTTCACCAATATGTCTTTTTTCTAGTTTTATTATTATGTATATGTGTGTGTGTGTGCACATGTGTGTATGTGTATATATGGAGAGAGGGACACACACATATATACATAAAATATTAGGTTACATTTAAGAGATTTAGGAGAGGATCAATACTCTCAAAGAACAGAATAGTTAATGTTTTCCAGAAGTGATTACATCGTAAAAGGATGGGTTTGATAAAATTGGATATTAGTCCAGAAGATGTTTTTTCTTCCTTTTTAGTGACTGGAAAATGTAGGACCACATGATTTCCACAAATGTTCCTAGCTGTATCTCTCTGATTTATTTATACCTATTTCTCCATAAGAAATGGCTCATAATTTTGATGACAGGGAAATTTGTTCTTAAATACTGACACTATTCCCTGAACTGTACATAGCACAAAACAAGAAATACAGGATCAGTCAGACTGGATTGGTAAAGCTTCCTGTTCAGTCCAGATTTCAGTAGAGAAAAAGAACAGTCTTGGTGGTTTCAGAGTGGAAAAATATGCAATAAGCAGTTCTAAAAACTTTAATAGGTAGATCCTGGCTTCCACTCAGAAGCAAGAGGGTTTACATTGGGACTGGTTGGACAATCAGATTTCTAGCAAGGACAGCAGAGAAAAAATGTGTAAATTGGAGATAAAATGTACTTCTTGGTAATGAATGCATTTTAGCAGGCCCCCATGAGGTATGGAAATGCATTTATCTCCATTTTACAGATAGAAGCTAAGGAACAAAGAGAAGAAGTGACTTAGTCAAGGTCACACAAGATCCTTACAGCAATGGTGAATTCAGCTTTTGGTGCCAGATTCCCCTCAAGTAAGGTTACCATTTGACTGAATTTCCCAGACATATTTCCAAGGAGGAGAAAAGAAACAAACAAGCAAACAAATACACAAACAAAAAATGAAGACTTTGTTCTGACAGAATAATTGTTTTGAGCTGGCTATTGGATACCTGGAGTGCTGGCCAAAACATCACTGTGGACTCCCTAATCAATTTTATGAAGCTTGCACAATACAGATGCACCTTGAAGGCACCTATCCTAAGTAAACAAATGTTACAAGATTGCACACACAGGTGCTGTAAGACCAAAGGCTTTACAGATGTGCCAGGATTTCTGCCAATCCATTTATCAACTATGCAGCACATACACAAGGAATGTTTTGTATCTTAGAAGCTCTTGATTTTTGAACACTCATTGTGCTGTCAGCTTCCTCCTGTGCCTCACGGCCAAAAACACCCATTCAACGAAAAGCACTGGAGTGCAATCCCCATACATACACTAAGTTGGACTTTGGATGCCACAAACTTCTTACAGTCTTTGGCTGATGAAAAAGTCTTAGATGAAAATATAAGACTCTTTTCTGCATATTACACAGATATTCCACTCCAAAATATTACTGGGAAAAAACAATGGAAGTCAAAAGCAGCACTGCAAATTAAGTAATCCTACCCTGCTTACCGGCACATCTCTTGCATGTGAACCTACACCACAGAAGCTGAAAGAACTTAGGAATTTCTGTGGGGTTCACAAAAAGTTCTGATGATTTAGCTGCTGGCCCCCACTCTACACATTAAATACTATTTTACATTCCTCATCTCAAAACTGCTTATGATAATCTTTTGTTGTCCATAAACCTCATAGTGTCATTCTGCTTCTGATCCCTCGTTTCTGAGCTTGGTTTCATCAATTAACCTTGTGAAATGATGCCTGTATGACCATTAAGAATAAGATGGAATAGTAGCTGTGAAGCACAATTACTGCTCTGTGAACCATTTGTTAGATGTGGCCTAAAATATATGCTGATCTGAGTACAAACACAGAGACTACTTGATTAAAGCAAAAAGCTAATTCATATTTTGGAGGGGAATAAATAAATAAATCAGCATAACCATCTGTGCTGTGTGTATCAGAAAGATCTGAGGAAATACTTCAAAGCTCTTCAGGATCATTCAGCTGCAAGACCTGTAATGTTCAGTCTGACATGAACCAAGAAAGTAATAGGTAAAATCAAAATAATTGATAAATATTTTCTTGGTAATAATTATTGTTTTAATGTGGTTATTTCCACTCTAAGGGAATCATAAGGACAGTAAGGTCTCTATGCCCCCACTAGAGATTTATTAGGCACTCAGAGATGAACAGCATGGAGTAAGAGAACAGCAGGTCCTAGACCCCAGTCTGCAATCTCTCACCGATTCGGAGTGCAGAGTCTGCTTGCTGTGGGAAACAGTGTGAAGTAATTAAAATTATAAAATCCATTCACTGCTATTCTGTAACACTAATGTAGTACAGATTTTTTTTTTAAACCCATACAAACAAACTAGACTACTGAATAGATAATCACTAAGTGAAACTTGCGTTTATCCCTGGAAGATTTTCAGCTCAGGCCTAATCTTAGCATTGCTTAGTAACCATGGTTAGGAATCCTTTGGTACAACAGTTTGAGCTGTGGCTTTCTGCTTCCATTTTCTTTACTCATACTCTATACGCTTACTTCTCAAAGTTAAAACTTTTCCTCATCGAGGGTACGCAACTCCCTATGCAAAACCATTTAAAAAATCACCTTTAAAAGGAGACTTAGTTTGTTTCTCCTAAATATATAATTTTGTACAGAAAATAACAAAAGGAATTTGTGTCAAAAATATTGTTAATGATAGCAAATAATTTAAAATAGCTGACAGAAACAAATTGATTAATTTTACTAGTTTAACTATGGATGTAGTAAGGGCAGTACATTTTCAGGGGCACTTTTTTAGATTCTGACTTTTACAATTTTGACAAAGGAAAATTGACAGGGAAAAATCATCAATCTTGAAAATACAAGTATTTTATATCTTATATAGGTCACGCTATGCAAAAGCATCTTTCAACAACAGCTATGTAGATGATAAAGCCTAGACAAAATTTCCCAATTGTTATTATTATGATTAACTGATTGTGATAACTTTTAATTGCACATGAAATATATAATCTGTGAACTCTCTGTCAGTTTTAGGGCACTTTTCACTTGACTAGGTGAATCATAGTTCTGTAGTAGCCTAAGATGCATACTTATGACCTGAGTTTCCTAAAGATGCAAGGACACTCTGCTATGAGGACCTTATTAATGCTTTGACATTTAACTCAAACCCACAATTCATTTCCCCCTATAATTTGTATGAATATTTCTTAATTGCATCACCTTTATTTAAACATTCACCAGCAGTGACAATAGAAAGGTCTGTTAGTCATCCAAACTTTCTGCAGCATTGCACTGAACCATCTGAAGATCATTAATGTGCTAATCACAAAAGGAAGGAGAGGAATTTGCAGAACTTTATGAGCAGTTAATGCAAAGTTAGATCCCAGGCTGTCATTTTTATATAGGAGCAAAAAATGCCTAATATGCATAACTTCTCTTACCATACAGGGAAAATAGCATGACTAACTGACTGGCCATGAGCCAGTAGAGCAAAAGTATCACTCTTGGCAGGTGGATTCACTCATGCTGCATATGTGACACATCTTACTGATGGATTGTAGGAAACTACTGGTACAGTGTCAGAGGTGACTTGTTTCATCTCCGCTGAGGTCAAGGTTGGTTCAAGCTCCATATGGCTCAGGACCTGGACCAAAGCCCAGCAAAGTTAATATGACCATTTCCATTGACTTTGATAGGTTTTGCATCAGGCAGTGTAGATAGGAGTAGCTGCTGGACTTCAGTCAAGGAGGAAAATGGAGTAGAATAGTGAAATGGTGTGCAAAATTCTGAAGAAATCTCACAGGTTTCAGCTGTGGTAAAATTTGACCCTTTGTTGGTTGAAACACCTTGATGGTAAAGGTTTCAAACCTAGGTTAGCAGTAAATGGTTAAAACATTCTGTAAACCCCGATTGTTTTCAGCAATCTATTTTTTTTTCTTTTCTTTTCTTCTTCTTTTTTTTTTTCCCTCTTCTATGGTTTTAGCAAAGGAAAAATACTGTCATATTGTGAGAAACCAAATGATGACAACACATGACACATCCTCCACCATGCCCAGAAATGCCAATGTGTTCCCAGGCTTTCTCAAGGTAGAATTCGCTTTAATTGCTCGTTTCAAAGCAGCAGGAAAGCAAAAGCTCATTCACAGTAGGAATTTAGAGAAGAGTGAGAGTTTGAATGTGAACCATTCTATTAAAATTTCCTGGTGTTTAAATGCCACTTCTTCAGAGACAAAGATGCCATGCTTGTATGTGACTAACACCATATTATGTCTGTAATGAAAAATGCCATGTAAAGAAGACATCCTTAAAGAGCTGAGCAAGCCAAGGCATCAAATGGACAAAAAGTTGGCTTCATTCTCTCATGAAGTATTTAAGTGGTTGATGAATATGGAATATAAAGAGTAAAAACACATGTTCCAAGGCAGGGGCTTGAGAAGACGAAAATAGAACTCCAAGGAAATTATTTTCATGTTATACCACATTATTGGAATTATCTGGAAGGGTTTGCAAAAAAACCACCAACCAACCAACCAAAAAAAAAAAAAATCCCCAAACAAAACCCTAGAAGATGTTTATTAAGAGCAAACAGATATGGAGGTATGGGTCCCTTACAGCAGTGATACAGTTCCTCAGAAGATGTGGGTTGCATCAGTGGCATTGTTATGAAGTGAGGAACACACAGCACATGGCAGGACTGTAGACCCAGGAGACACATGAACATATATGACCATAAGTAAGGAGCGGTACTGCAGTAAAGGAGTCAGAAATTACAGTATAGATAAACCTGAAATCTCCCTTCCCTTAATGTCCTCTCAGGTCCCATGTTTCAATAGATAACACCATCATTCCTGGGAAGACTTTTACAGTGCACCTTTTCAAATCTTTAGAGGGAGAAATTCCTTCAGTGATTTGAGTGATATCTCAAAATCCATCTGATATTTTATCAGCACTAAGTATGTCTGATGATTTTCTTGTGTCTCCTTGAAAATATTCCTATTTTTACATTATTTTGTCCCTTCAGCATGAACTACTGCCTGAACAGTCATTTCCATGCATATGGTTCACATTTCATTGCTTGCAAATTCAACACTTTTCATTTGGAAATTCTCTGTTTTCATTTAGGTTTTCAAGGGAAACATATAGTTTTTGATTGAGATTTCTTCACACTACTATATGATACAACAACAAAAACTTCACTTAAATCCAGAGTCTGAGCTCTATCATTCCAGAATAGGTTAGGCAACAAAAGTCTGGGAAATTACTCTTAATTTTCAACAGTCTCTTTGCATAAGAATACACACTTCCAGAGCAGATGCTGTGGCAGAGCAGTGATATAGCAGTGGTACTTTCTCTGAGGTGCAAGAAACTTGGCATGACTTTTAACTTTCATAAAAACAACCAATCGAACAACTAATCCAAACCACAACCAAATCAAAGATAACAAAACCAAAAAATAATCCCAAAATCTTCAACCCAAATATTCATAAAGATGCCCCAGAGATAATAAACTTTTCTTTAGAGAGTTTGGTAGCTTCTTATATTTCCTCAAAACTATTTATCTATAAGTTAATTTGTAGATGGGTGCTTTTATTTATGGTTACCTGAGTAAGCATTAATTTTCACCTCTGTGTTTGCCATTATGGGGAGAAAATATTTTGAAGTTATTACAAAATGGTTTAGACAAAGTTAAGACATTATGTCTAGCTTCTGATAGGTGCACTTTCCAAAACAGAAGCACTCTCTGTAGTTGCAGCAACTTCTTTTCTTCATAGAGGAATAGGGAAGTAATTACATTCATATAATTAATAACACTTCTTGTTCAATATGTAAAACATGTGGAGAGAATATTAAAAAAAAACCCAAAAAAAACAACCTTTTACCCACATTCAACCCAACTGGTAACATACCTGTGCCAAAATCTAAATGCAAGGAATTCATAAGGGACAACACTGTGTCCTTACAGTACAAATAACACTGTACAAAATAGCGTCTGTCTCCTCTTAGTTAAAACATCCTCTCCTACTGAAAAGAGGTGCTATTTGAGTGTGTCAGAAATATAATATCCACAGGAAGTGTTAATGTAGTATAAAGTATATTTTATGCTATTAAAGTGCTAGTCAAGTGGGAAAAGTAAACTGTGGTGCACTGAATTATCAAGGAAACTTTTCTGGAGAAGATTATGCTCTGACAGCCCCAATGTGATACGTATATCAAGATTTAGTGTCCATTTATTAGTTTCTCAGCACAAGAGAACCCCGTAGCTGCCAAACCTGAATCATTACTCTCATTTTTCATTATATAATCAGTATGAAAATGGTGACTACCTGGATATTCTCCTGGACTTGAGGTGCTCACACTAAGTACAGCTAGATCACCATTATTGCATCATTGACTGACTATCATTCTAATGATAATCATGTCTACTCTTTATTTTCATTCTCTGTACTGAAAAAAATGCATATGTCATTGAGTAATTATGCCTAGTTCTTGAATTATGTCCTTGATATATGTTCCTTTGTCACTGCTACTCTAACTTGTGTCTTGAACCTTTCCCTCCAAAACAAATGAACACCTGGTGGTGTTTAACTGAATCAGAGTCAAAAATTGAGACTATTCCATTTATTGCCTGCTACATGCAATTCATTGCCACTAGCTTTTTCCATGACCACTGCATTCTCCCCTCAAAGAATCTGTCCAAGAGTTAAGTGTATCGTGTTCTATTTGAATAAATATTCAAAATCTTCTTTCAGCTTGAATGATAGGAGCATTGATGTGAAAGGCTGCCACATACTTTGAGGCTGACTAAACAGGCAAATATATGGTCAACCTCTCTGCTCATGGGTTCGTCACCATTTTGAAGGTCTGAGATCAGCTTTTCCCATAGCAGCACTGTCATTTTCTACCGCTAAATTTGTTATTTAAGGATTTCTGATAAATGCATCCTGCTTTCCTTGAATTGTGTTTGGGCAGTAAAAGTGGCTCCTACCCAACATCTTCCTGACAAAACTGTGATTTCTACCTGTATTTGCCTTACATGCTAAGTAGTGAGGGGGGCTGGAGGGGTTGCTTCTCTGAGAAGTTGCTGGAAGGTTCCTCTGTCCCTCATGGAGCCAATGCCAGCTCCAGGGCAGACTCAACACCGGCCAAGGCCAAAAACAGCAGTGTCCATGGTAGGATTTCTGCTATAATGTATTTAAGAAGAGACAAAACCAGCAGAAACTGCTGAACAGCAGCCAGCTTAGAAGTGAGGACATGTGCAAGGGACAGCCCTGCAGACAGCCAGGGCAGTGCAGATCGAGGGGCAGGAGCTGCTCCAGGCTCTGGAGCTCAGATTCCCCTGCAGCCCCTGGAGCAGCCCATGCTGAGGCAGCCGTGTCCCTGCAGCACAGGGAGGGCACGGGGGAGCAGAGATCCACCTGCAGCCCCTGGAGGAGCCCAGGCTGGAGCAGGGGGATGCCTGACAGAGGGCTGTGACCCCATGGGAAGCCTGTACTGGAAGAGGCCCCGGGCAGGACCTGTGAGTCCATGGAGAGGAGCCCAAGAAGGAGCAGGTTTGCTGGCAGGACTTGTGACCTCATGGCAAGGACTCACACTGGAGCAGTTCCTGCAGGACGGTCTCCCATGGGAGGGATGCCATGCTGGAGCAAGGGGAGGGGGTGAGGAGTGCAGTCCCTACGGAGGAGAGGCAGCAAAAACAGGATGTGAAGAGCTGACCACAGTCCCATTCCCCATGTGCCTGCAATGCTGGGTGAGAGGAGGTTGAGAAAATCAGGATTGAAGTTGAGCCTGGGAAGGAGGCACAGGTAGGGGTAAGATTTTATTTTTTAAGGATTTGGATTTATTTCCTATTCTCCTCTTATTTGGCTGGCAATAAATTAAATTCATTTCCCCAAGCTGAATGCTGTTACCATTTTGCCTGGTAACAGCAACTGACTTCTCCCTTTCCTTACCGTGAACCACAAGCCTTTTGTTATATTTTCTTCCCCCGTGCAGCTGAGAAGAGGAGGGACAGAATGGCTTTGGTGGGCGCCTGGCGTCCTAGGGTCAATCACCACACCCCCTTTGTGCCTGGGTCAATTAGACCAGCCTAAAGTGATTTCATGTAGTGCTGGTAACCTCTTCCACAGCTTGGTGCCTCAGCCTGTTATGTTTGGGTAGAGTTAAAAAGCCAGCACGACCCGTGAGCACAGCTCAAGGAGCAGACTCCACCACAGCAGTGAGCTTTGCTCTCCATAAGGACATTGCCTCTGCTCCCGTAAAAGAAGACATGCATTGCAAATGCACACCCTAAGAAATATTGAAACCAATGCTGAATGCACTTCTGGAAACTTGATATTTTCATCACATGCCATCTAAGCTAATACACTGCACTGTTTACAGTCCTCCACTACAATATATTTTGAAATGATTACCTTGCTCTGAGTCATTTGTGTCATAATGCTCTCCATAGGTACCCATAAAATGAAAATGTAAGCCTCTTTTATTGGTGGCACTGCATCTTAATTGAAAATATTAAAGGCTATTGCTCTCCTACTGTTTTTTTTTCTTTTCCTTTTTTATTTTTTTGCTTCTCCCTCTCTGTTTAATTGGCTAATCGTATGATTTTTTTAATTAAATAATCATGAAATAAAATATGAAGCTAATTTAAATTCAAACTGGATTTGGTGATATTTAAGTGATTATCCCAAAGTAGCAGAGGGTGTAAGAGGCAATAAACATCTGCTACGTTCATGACCATTGGCCTTACTGTTTATGAGCATGGGAGATATTTATTTCAAGAGACATGCTTCTCTTTGGGTTAGACTGTATTTTCCCCCCTTGTTTTATATTTATTTCCTCCCTTGTAAAATTTTAAGGCAGGATTTTTTTTTTTTCCCTTTTCCTCCTCTCTCACCCCATCTCCTTTCACACTAACAGCAGAGTGAAATCCAAGTAAATGAGAAACTTATCCAAGAAATCTTTCAGCAAGTAGGGATGGGTGCCTTAGCTGCTGCTCCTCTTGTGAACTGCGTGAACTGCTCCAGGTTTATGGGCTGAGGAAGTTAATAGGAATTCTGTATTGTAGTTGGTTCATTGTCCAGCTGCCATTCAATTGTGTGTGTTGTATGTAATTGCCGAGTGAGGCTGTAACCTCTTCCTCTTCTCTTTCCCTTGCATGCAATAAGCGTCAAGGGTGAAGTTGGGGAACAAGTTGTAACTGAAAGATGCAGGCAGCTTTCTGGTTTTGTCTTTTTAGTGAAGGAAATAGAAAAGCAAAATAAAGCAAAATAAAATTTCTCTATTTTTTGAGAAATTTGGGAGAGAATTTAGCCATTTAGCTATGGAGAGAGCAAGAGAGCTTCAAAACAGTGATTTAAGGAATAGCCAAAATACATATTATTTGATTAACTTTTGTAGTGCCTATTACTTTGAACATAGAAGTGCTTCTTCGGGTCTCAAACAGAATAAGACAATTTCCATGTCAATGTTCTTAGAAATTTAAGAGTTTGTTTTAGATGCTGCTCTAGGTATTCTTGATTTGAATGAATCCTATATTTATTTTAATCGATTTTCTATAATGTTACTGAAATGCCATTGTGGCAGCAAGCTGCAGGTAAGCATATGGTGACACAGGGTGTGTTTTAAGGAACTTCATCCATAGGATTGCAATAGTTTCCAGGAATCACCTGTTGGGAGTAAATATGTAGAGTTTTAAATGTGAAGAGTCTGAGTAAATAACAGATTAAGTCTTGTGGTTTCTACAAATAAAGAATATGGAGGATGCTGTGGCTCTTTTCTGTCAAGCTCACAAATGCTATCAGCGTGATAACCTTTAGTTACCTTTGCAGAGAATCTCAGTCAAGAATACATAATGATTCCATGCTTTAACTCTTTTACATCTTGCATGAAATTTATAGTCAGGGGTGCATGCTGCATTAAATATACACAGTTCAGAGTTCTCAATATTTTATCCCTGGTAAGGCTCTGCAACCACCTGTACCACAGAGCAAATTTATCATGCAAAGAAAGAATCTGAAACTGTCCTGAGAGAAGTCAATTTTTCTTTTTCTGTAGGTATGAAAATGAATGTAGGAAGTCCTGTTATGGTCTATAGTAAAGGTAACTGAGTCAATATGAAAACTGTAGTAAATATGATCTTCTGGTCACTTGGAATTTATTTGGTGAGCTTTTCTGGGTCAAGACCCAGGATTTCAGTATTTCACCATTCATGAATTCCATTACTTCTTGGTTATTAGAAAAGAGTTGTTATAAAGTCAGAGCAGTTGAAATTTTGGGCCACTGTAGAGAGCTAACCAAGTAATTCTGAAGCAACATAAGTCTGTGAGATGGAGGTTGATGTTTTGCAGAAAACTTTTTTTTAAATATTCTTTTTTAATTTTTTCATGTTTAACCTTGTCTGTTTACTTTCTCTTTCTTTAGAAATAAACATAAACATAGGGAAAAAGCTGAAAAATATGCTGAAGTTGATACTGCAATATTGTCTATGAAGACTTTAGTCTATGAAGACTATAGACTATGTCTATATCCAAATTCTATTAAGTCTGAAAAACTGAAAAGCTGCTTAATTCTGTAAATGGGAAGATCTAGAAATGAGGGTTTCACTTATTGACAGCATTGAATATGGACTGAAAAACTGATGTGTTACAATGTGCTTGGTATTTTTCATGGAAATTTTATGGTCTAATCCCTATGCTAAAAAATGAAATGTAGATAATTACTCCAGATGAAGGAAGGGTTATTACTTGTAATTTGCAGACTGGGAGAGCAAAAGCAAAGATCACATCCTTTAAAGTGACAAGAGACACTGTGGAATCCCTGCTTAAATGTCCTGGACACAGTAGAAAGGGATTTGAATTGTCCACGGAAAATTTTACTGCAAGAATGAACACTTACTTTTCCTTAAAAAAAAGTAAAAAAATAAGGCTGTAATTGGTACAATTCCATTTTGCAAAGATAAAACTAAATTATGAAGTAAATTATGAAGTTCACCTCCATATTTGGTCTGTGAAGTTTTCTAGAACACAGAGAAATTAAGAAATCAAAGTGCTAATATTCTTCCCTTCTTTCCCCGGTTTTATTTCACTTTCTCTGTTTTCTGAAAGATTGACAGTACAAATAAAATGTCATTATATAATATAATGATAAGTTTAATAAACATCTTCACATAACAGAACACAGAGTGGCAGACTGGCATTGTGAGATGGATTTTGTTGGGAATCTGCTTATTTGTGTTGTTATTGAATTGGGTTTTTTCTTTGTTTATTTCTATGTGATTATTTTTCAAGGTACAGGACATCTCAAGGCAGAATATCCTGGCATTATAAGTGGAGGAGCAATTACTTTGCTGCACAAATTTCCAACAGATTGAAACAGAATGTACCTTTGCAAAAGCAAAAAGAAAGAAAGAAAAAAAAAGACACATTTTACCTCCACTTACATGTAGCTCATGCAAACCTGAACTGCAGCTCCAGGGCACAACTCAAGATTTGATATTAAAGTGTTTCATTTGCAACCAATTATGCTCAGGATTAGATTCTACTGCTGCCTTGCTTAACAGTACAGTACCTTGATTTCAAACAACCTGATAGAGGTTTGTTGGCGCTTTTTTTTCCCCTCTTCTCTCTCTTTTTCTCCCCCTTTCCTGCCCCTTAGAACCATCTCTGCCTTCATCAAAACAATTCCATTTGTACTTATGAAAGCATTACAGCCAGTAAGCAGAGAGTACAGAATAAGCTTTACCATTTTAGCCTTTTTCCCATCTGAATATCACGAATCTTGTATCTCACCATGGTGTAAGGTCTCTGATTACATCAACCTCTCCAAATTATGCTGAAATGGAGGCCATTCAATTTGCTACAATCAGTAACTTTCGAAAGAGCCCTGCATAATTGATTTCACAGTAATATAGGCACAGGTGAATGAGTTCCTCAGCCTCGTTTATACAGTGTTTTCTTTCATTCCAAAGTGCACTATTCAATAGAAATCACATTTTTTTCCCAACAGTTGGCAGGTAAGGCTTTTGTCATATACACAGTTGTGAGACAGGAAGAGAGAGCACAGGGGAAAAATAGTGTAGAAACATGAAAATTGAAATTAATGCCCTGGGTGAAATACTAAATGCAGACATGTCTTGGGTGAAATGGCTTCTCTTTTCTATGTATCTGATCAAGGTGGGGAGTGACAGACAGGATACAAAAATGCACGATACAAAAACCTGTTCAAATTTAAATGTGGTCCACAAGTGTAATTTGTCTTGGGAAGTGTGGGGTGGGGTGTGTACACGACTTCAAAGCCGAACATTCATTTAAGGTGAAAAATATGTCAACTAAAGAGGCTATGGATGCTATGGTGATGTTGGAATTAGAGAAAAACATTAGAAACTGGGTATATACTGTACCCAAGGACAATTGAAAGGGGCAACGCTCTAAACACCAGTATGTAGTACCATCTCTGCCATTTTCTCCCTTTCATGGAGCCAGTCACACTGGTTATTGCTCAGGGGACCAAACTCCTTAGCTCCAAAGTACTGTTCCTACTTTATAGACCTGTGGTGGAAACTCCATGAATGGGATGCATCACAAAGTGTATAGGCTTGCAAGAGTGCTTCCTGCTGGGAGAGAAATAAGGGTAACAACAGAAAAACAAACAAACAAACAAACAA
>VZDJ01000292.1:1880911-1900203 GCA_008694505.1 Cyanoderma ruficeps | reverse complement strand
AGAGGAGAGGAGAGGAGAGGAGAGCTTCTAAGGAAGAGCTGGAATTTTGTGTTTTATTCATTCTTAATTGTCAGCATGATTGGAAGTAGGTAATTGTTTTACATCTTAAGATATTGCTCTTCCAAGAGCTAGTTCACCGTATGCAACTGTTTAAGGCATTTGAATATGCTTTCTGTGTGCACGGTTTTCTGCTTCAGTGTCCTCCCTTGGCTGCCTTTTCCTAGCTTCATTCTTTATTGCAAAGGACATTTGCAATGAAAATGGGATCTCTGCTTCTTAACAGTTCATCTGCTCCTGCTGCTCATTTCCCCACCTGAAGTCACAATCCTCCACTTGTGACCTCACTGCAGGTTGCTGTGGTGAGAGGATTATGTTGTTGCAAATAGAGGTTTATAACTTCAGGAAGAGAATGAGCAGCCAGAGCAGATGGACTCCTTTGAAATGAAGATCCTGTCTTCATGCAAATGCTATGAATGATAAAAGGACAAGAGGGAAAAGTGGCAGAAATTACACAAGTAGGATTGTTTCTAAATACAGAGCAAAATTATTCCGTGTCCCAGTCCGCGCCTGGAGCAGGGTTAAAAGGAGAGACCCTGTAAGTCCTGGGGTGGTTCAGAGAAGTGATCAGCATTTGCACACATTTTAAAGTAACCTTCAGTCTGCTCTGATACACCCCTTAGTTCTGCTGGTGTCTGTCTGCTATTTTGGGTGATACCAGATTTAAATCGGGGTAGTTTATTGAAAGGAAAATAGCACGAGTCTTTATAGCTTGAAATAAGGACCAATTACCACAATCAGGAACTGTAACTAACTCACATATTTGCGGCTCAGGCTCACAGAGGGATGTTTAGCAGTGAGTCACACTGGCAGTGAGGACCATTCCAGGAGAACTGTAGGGCAAGCTTCTCAGAAATGGGTAGACTTTCTGGTGAAGCAGTTTTCTAAGCTGTGCTTCTATTATGTCCTCAGTATTTTGTTCTAAAATTATGCAGCCTCACTCAACTTGATGCAGTGTAACTCCTACCCATTTGGTTATGTCCAAGAAGTTGCATTAGCACAATGCTGAGCCTGAGTTATAAACCCCATCTTTTCAGTAGCTGAAGCAGCAAAGATTGCTTGCAGTTGTAGTCAGCTCTGGTGCCTGAATTTGCATCCCCTGTGCCATGCTCATTGTGTGAATATGCCTAGAGACGTGCTTTTAATGCAGTGTACTGCCTAATTATGCATTTGAGAATGAAATGGTCTTCATCTGTTTTACAAACCCTTAGGTCCAGAACATCCTTTAGCCTTGCTGGGGACAGTGATCACCAAACTCAGGGGTTGCTTGTTACTACCTGCAACCATCAATTCTCGTGAACTATTTAAGGCACACAAAAACACTGTCATTGGCACTTGGAGCAAAAATCTATGTTTTTTTTTTACCTCCCAGCATGTGAGACCTAACAGGTCATCAGGGAAAAGGCATGAAATTATTTTGCAGTTCGGGATTGGACATGCCACAATGTTCTCCCATTGTTTGGACTGTGATCCATGGCTCCACAGAAGCAGATCTTAGTGGCAGGTTGCCTGGCTGAGACATGGGACACATGGGAACATGGAGCAAGCAGTGCAGACCTGTGACACTGTTCCCACTGCTGTGATATGTGACCCAGGAGCCAGACAATGAGTCTTTTTTTTGAAATGTTTGTCTATCTCATTTTTAATTTTGTTCAAACTCAGAAGAGTGAGCTGGTAGCAGGTTTTGGAGACAAAGCAATATACAGTTATCTGCTCTAGAGCCACATAAGAAATAAGCTGTGGATAAGTCAGATAATTACAGTTTTACTCGATCACTTCACTGTCCCTTTTCCTTTGCTTCTATTGCTTTTACATATTATATTCTGCAAAAAGCTGATCTAAAAAATATCATTGGTTGATAAAATAAAAATAATAATGAAATGAGATTCTTGGAGATTTATGGAAACTCCCAGTGCAATCCTAACATGACAAAGAGATAATTGCCATGTATTCACCACACATATGTCATAATTTTTAATGTGCGTTCAATATGATTCCTTGGAAAACTTTTTTTTTTTTTTTTTNCCTCTTCTGCCACCTAACTGAGTCATTTAAGAAACTAATATTACCTGGAGGGTTTTGCAGGTCCTCAAATGGATCCTGAGAAAGATACACCCTTGATTTATGGAGAAATTGTAAACTGAGTGCATTGTTTACAAGAGGGACTGACTGCTCATCTTTAAAAAATCTTTAACATGTTAAAATCTTTAATCTCTAAACACCTATCCTTTCTCGCTTTGTGAGTCAGTTCCTTGGGTAGGGACAGATTTCTGGGAGGAAGCTGGGCGAGGAGCACAGGAGCACCTTCCTCATTTGTCCATGCATAAACATGGTATCAATCTTGTAAATAAATTAATAAATACAGAAATAAATATATAAATAAATCTATACTAAATGCAACCGTAAAGGGAAAAGTTGAAGTAAAACCTCTGAAAACAGCACCGAGAGGCAGAATGTCAAAAAGCTTTGGACAAAACTTCCAGACAGACATAGCTTCCATTGCTGAGTGGTACGCTGTGTCAGTACGCATGACACTATCTCTGGATACATCAAAGAGTGAGTTAGAAACATCCTTGCTACAAAAGGGAACACTGGTTGTGCATCCCTGAAAAGCAATGGCATTGACACAAAAGAGCTTGTCAGAGATAGCAAAGGGAAATGCCAGCAACAGTTTTGCACATATAATGATTCCATCAGTACATTGGAGAGACAGGCAATAAAAACGATCAGGGTAATGCCGGTCACATCATTTTATGCAGAGAACATTCGCTATGAATTTACCCTCTTTTATTCCTTAAAAAAACCCTTGCAAACTAGTACTGATTGATATGGGGCAATCGTTATTCATTGAGCTGATGGCTGGGAAGGTCCATGAGGTCAACTGACCTGACCTCAAAAGAGTAATGGATTATTATAACCGTATCCAGTGGCCTTAGCCAAGTTCAGAGCCTTTTTCGACTCCGTATATGGAAGAACTCTTGCTGGGCCAATGAACTTATAATCAAACTGAATAAAATATGGGAGATGAAACAGTCATGATGTCAGAGTAAAGCAGTAACAAGGTTTAGCCAAGAAGCCAGGTTTTCTGACTTCAAGACTAGTATCTAAGTAAGGAGTCTTTTATCTCTTTATATTGTGTTTGTTATTTGAAGATATCCATCACTGAGTTCTGCCATAATGTTTCTACTAATTATTAAAGAGATATTTAAGAGATGTTTGGTTTTGGTTTCGAAGGGATAAGATTTCTGTTTGCTTTTTGGGGTTTTTTGGGGATGGGTTTTTTTTGGTCTTTTTTTNGTGTGTGTCTGTGTGTCTCTGGACAATTATTTTTGTTTTCCTCTAGAAGAATAGAAAAAGCTTTTAAAAGGTAGGACTGTGTTCTAGCAGATGCTTAGGAACAAAAAGACATTCTACAAACATATTCCTGCTTCTTAAAATGTAGCTTTCAAATCTGTGCTGTTCAAACAAAAGAGGAAAAAGAATAAAATGCTGCATTTCTGCAGTAAAGATGGCTCAGTGAAAAGTAAGAGTTGCTTCCCAGTACAGTGCCTCAAACAATTTTTCCTTCTTGCATCTCTTTGTAGATGAAATGACAATTTTAAAGATTTTGGATAAAACAAAACAAAACAAAAAAGTTGCTGAAGATTTCAGACCAACTTAATACAGCTGTGTGCATAATTGATTAAAACTTATGCATTTTAAGCAATAGAAGATAGATAATTTAGAAGACGTTCCTTATAAACATTTGTGTGTAATGAAATACTTTTGGCAATATCACTGCAAGTAAATGTTTTAACGAGACATTTGCATTCTTTCTCAATGACTACTGAGGCTCACAAGTAGGTGTCTACACTTCTCTTAGGAAATCGCACGTGATTTCAGTGGAACTTTATAAAGAACCCTCAGCCTTATCAGCATATATTGAGTCAAGTTTGCCAATATGAAGTCTGACCAGACATTTTCAATATCTAAAGTTTGAAAATGAGAAGCTATAATTAAATGATGGTCAGACAACCGGTAAATCATCACAGCAAAGAAACAAAAAATTATAGTGAGATGTTGTGGAGGAGGTCCTTATTACCTATGCCTCTTAGGCTAGATGAGTGAGGAAGGTTGAGAAAGTCCTGTAATTTAACGCTGTTGGGAAGACACAGAACACGACTTAAAGCACTATCCTATAACATACTGTGCCATCTATTATACACATGGAAACACTTCTTAATAAAGGAAGTTGTGAGGTGTCATGTGAAGTGTAGATTACACAAAAAAAAATTAAAAATACAGGAAATACGAGAATGAAAAAAAATTTAAAGGATCTAAAAAAGTTAGGAAATGATTTTAGTTGTTTTTTTAAGAAAATATTTTACAAATGCAACCAGGAAGGTGATGATCCATTTCCTAAGTAAGGTAGGATATTTACCTGTTTTTGTTACAGGCTGTAAGAAAAAGAAAAAAAAAAGGCATGTAGCAAAATAACTTCCAAGATCTGAGGAATCTAGCAATCTCTAATAGATATTGGAGTATTTTTCAAATAATACAGCAAAATTTTGACATATGGCTGACTGTGTATCATATTTATGTTTGTTGGGTTTTGGGTTTTTTTCTTTCTTTTTAATAGTAATAATTATGTGTCAACCCAGCCTCCTGAGAATTCCCAGGGTGTCTTTCAAGACCAGATTCCACAGTGATATCTAATTGTGACACCTATATCCTGTCACACTCAATGACTTTGAGTTTGATTTCTCAACAGGCATTGGTTTCTTCCGTGGATCAAGAATAACATTTGGTTTCTGCTAATGCATTGGTATTTTCCCCAGATATTTAATTTATATGTGCCCAGATAAGTGTCCTTGATCCATATTTATCACCTTCCTAGGTATCCATCTGGCAAGGATGTCCACTAATGTCGTATTAGCCCACTGATGTCATATGAGCACAAAATTTGGTTCCTTTACTTTTCCTTTTTTGTTCCTTATAAGAAACTTCCAGACATAAAAAGTATTGCTTTCCATTATAAACTGAATTGTTCTCGTTGCAGTAATGCAAGTTCACTGTTGGAGTTTTCTATGTACACTTGGGAGAGTAAAAAGATTATTCAAAAAGGATCCCTTATTCAGTACGAAAAACAAGTGAACAAAAACCCCAAGCCCACCCCCCCCAAAAAAAAAACCNCTAAACAACAACAACAAAAAAAAACTTAAAAGCCAGCAAATAGATCAGATTGTTTGAAACTAATATTTGGGTACCGGCCATAATTGCTGAAGTGAGCTTCATACTGTACTGATGCAGATCTGGGGCATGAGGCAAAGTTATGATGCTTGAGCTGAAGAACTTCATTTCCCATTTATAAAATATGGAATAAAGTCCTATTCTCATCTTCTTTCTCATCCCCTAAACCTGAGAAACATTCCAATACTGAAAAGCATCATCACAGAGGAAAAAAAATCCCACCTCATCTTCTGCTGGAGCTGATACTTTAGACCATTTTTGCCTAGCCTCAATTCCATTTTTTATCACAGTAGAAAATGGAGCCAGATGGGAATGATAAAACTGCCTGTGCATTCACTTCATTCAAAGCTGCAAGTTGCACTGAAAATCATGCATATTTCTCTGTGCTTTGAGACATAATGCAGGTAAGAAAGAGCTCACAAAACAATGTATGGCAGTATAATATTGTCCAGGTACTGCACAAGACCAGGTAATCTAATATGTCTGTGCATGAGTGTGTATGCATGAAGGGAGCATATGGATAGGCATATTAAGTAATTTTTTTCATCCCTGTTATGATGGCAGCTTTGTTTGGCAGAAATGCCATAAAAATAGTAGGTAAAAAAATATATTTTTCTACTTCTTATTTGACTCTATTTCCTTAATTTCAAACCTGGCTGAAATTTCCCTATCATTGTCCTATGATTTGAGGAGCTCAGCTGTGCCTTCTAGAGTTGTCTTCTGTCCTATCTTCTCTATGATGTTGGAACAAAAGGGTTTCAGGGGACTTACCTCCGTCCACCCTGACAAAAATAAGGCAAGGAAGGGACTGCTTATTTAGTATTTAAAAAACCAAAGGCTATACTTACCACTTCAGCAAAAAGCAATTGATCACCAATAGTGAGAGAACACTGTTTAGCAACAGCACACAAACCTTGAGGGATTTATGAGCAGTTCCAAAATCACCTTTTGACTTCAGCTGGAGACTGGGCCACGTGTCTGAGTACCAGGATCTGACTGGTGATGTCCTGTGCAAATAAATTTAGAGATTTTCTCAGCTTGTATTCATATTCTACAAAAGGCAAATATCCCCCAATTACACCTACTTGGAACTGAATTATCGACTTCAGCTTTGAAGTGCAAATGAGCTGAATGAAAACATAGGCTGCAACATAGGAGCTATTCCTACTAGCTGATTTATAGTGCATTAACTGTCTAGTAAGGAAAGCCTTCTATTGCTATGGATTTGTAATCCCCCTGTCCAATTATCCTGAAGATGAAGGCAAAATGCCATCCAGTGTATGAGGCAATCAATAGTGGTCATTTCTTAAAATTCTTTACTTCACTTTCTTTCCAGCAATCTGGGTTACAGGGTCTTCCATAAATTGCTCTTTCATGCTTTATCAACCCTGCTGTTTCTCAGAGCCAGACTTAGGTACTTCAGTTATGAAAATAAACTGCTATCAACAACCCTCCAGTAGGTAAAAACTATTAGCATTTATGGTGAATGGAAACTCTTTTAGAAACTTCTAATCACCATTGTCTGTCTGTCTAAAAGTGACCTCTGACTAAATAAATGTCAGGAAAAGGAAATAATAAAATATTTTTTATGACTTCTTTATTATATATATATATGTATATATGTATATGTATATGAAGTTATATCATAAGAAGAATTCAAGCACTCAATTCTCCTGCTACTGTTTGCTAAAGGGAACTATCTCTTCATGCAGTACTACTTCCAAACTCACATCTGAAACAGAATAAGAGCTCTCTCATTTGCCAAAGCATCACATTCAGTCTTCTATTTTCAGTCATTTATTTTAATCAGTGGAAAATCTCTCAGCCTCACCAGTTCTCTATTACAATATAAACTCTTTCTGCTGCTTCCTAGAACTTCCAACACAAGCACAGAGTTTGGTTTATTTGGAGAAGCATGCTTAGTTCAAGAAAATACTGAATATAGCACATTCAACTAATTTGCTGCATTTGTGTTGATGTGTTTCTACCCATGTCTAACTGATAAACAGATATTTCTTTCATTTCAGAGAAACTAAATAAAGATAGAACAACTGAGGTTCATGTTATAGGTGTAACCACAGGAAATAGCCACAAACATTTATAACCAGTGGAAATAATGTTATTACAATTATTGCCATGCAGGATAAGAACAGAGAATTGTCGAATGGTTTGAGATGGAAAGGACCTTAGACTTCATCTATTTTCAACCCCTCACCCCTTGCCATGGACAGGGAAGATCTCTTGCATCCTCAACCATATGTATAGATTTTGACAACTCTATATGCTATCGCCTCTCTAAATTGCTAGTTTAATATTAAAAACAAAGACAATGAGGAACGGCTGCCTGCAGTGCTGATATCTAGCATGTACCTGTATGAACTATGATAAAAAATAATTCCAGCCTTTCTATCAAAAGGAAGGTAGCAAGCCCATCATGCCTTAAGGTTTAGCTTTCATATTTTCCAGATTCTGTACTGCATTAGTATATAACTCTGAACTTCATATAAAGTGTTAGGAAGTTCTCTTACAGTTTAGTTAGAGAAAACAATCCTTTTCCAGGCAGAGAACCACGCACACCATTGCAGCATCAGGTCCAAGTATAAACAACAGCGAATTGAGGAAAGCAATCTGGGAGGATGGGAATTCATAACCTGAAACTGGAATTGGGCAATTAACCCCAATATGTAAATAGACCAAATCTTATAAAAGTGTGAAAACCTGTGACTTGGTGTCCATCTTTGGTGGATTCATGGCCAGACTCTTGTCCAAGGTGTATCCTTTGAAGGCCTTTTTAATAAATACCTACTTTATTCCCTTAACACTGTCTAACCTCTGTCCTAGGTAGCTTCTCAAAGCATCAAAACTAAAGAGTCTCAGTGAGCAATAAGACATTTTTAGGAATACCAATGTCATGATTGGATAATGATCTCCCATGGAGTTTCAACCTGTTAAAAATATCTAATATGTGTTATAGATCTTAAAAGGGTCATAATATTGATTATTTAAATTCAAATAGATAAGATCACGGTATCTGGAAACAAAAATACTGTACATAATTTTAGGCCACAATGACAGCTGCTATGATATTTTCCAGTGAGGTAAATTATCTGTCTTTGGTGAAACCTAGATAAATCAGTGTTCAAAACTGTCTTAAATTCCAGCTTGTTTTGTTCTGCATGTGCATGTCTAAAGATAATATAGAATATGTGGTAAAGAGAATGCCCTGATTGACAGAATAACATTTTCCATCACTGGGTTTTGTTATTCTAGCAATCAAGTTACAAGCATAGTTGTCTCTATAAAATGGAAAGTTTTCAAATTTATTAACAATTTTCAATCAAAAAGGTATTTAATGAACTAAGGAAGATTTTTTCTTTACTTTATACATTAGAACCCAGAATAATTGTAGATATTTATTCAAGATCATCCAGGAGATCTGGATGTGTTCAAGGCATCAGATTCTGTTGTCCGACTCCTTCTTATGGGTGCTAATATACATACAGCATTACCTGAGACTCACAGGGCTACCAGAAATTTAATTTTAGTGAGTGATCCTTGTATTTTCTTGGGAAACATACCATTCTGTTTTGGCTCATTCCAGGACCAATTATGTAGGTACAATGGAAACACAGTTATGCCATTTCCAGGAGAATTTTTACCTGCACTACTCTATAAAGCTTTTGCCTAACTTGAAAGTTCAGATGTTACCTTGTAAAGGCAGAATTAATTTTCTTGATTGCTAATCCATCACCACTAAGTATGATGCATATGGTATCAAACATAGGCATTTCTGCTATCATTAATTGTGGCACATTGTCACAACCGATAAGGAAATGCAATATGAGAACAAGAAAACAGTTGCTGGATTTGGCAGCTTACCCTTGTTTTCCTAGTCACCATGGCAGGTACCAACCGAAACCCTTAACTCAGGAGGGTGACTGTGTGAATAAAGGAGGAAAAGAAACTCAGGACTTGGAAAGCATCAATCATTCAGCTGTGTTGTCTCACACTCTGTTTGCAGTGCTGTTGTTCAGTGAAAGATAAAGATGAATAGGTCTGAAGAAGGAGGGGTGTCTGTAAAATATCCTAATGCTCAGGAGCAAGGGCATAACTTTTGGCCCTGAGAATTCTGCTAAAGGGGAGACAGTGACATGGAGGGCAAGAGAAGGAAATTAACGTGCTTGATAAAAGAGAAATCAAATAAAGAACTGTGGTTTAAATGGGAGGTAAAGTAAAGCTGAAGCTCTAAGTATCATATGAGAGATAGAAAAGGAAATTAACACAGCATTAAGTTAGGAGGGTAGAAAATATCTGGGTCCAAGCCCAACAGTAGGTAGAAACACTCAGGTCAAGAGGAAAAGAATGAGCTGGTTTTGAGAAAGTAAATCATAACGTGAAGGGCTAGGGAGGTCTTTTGAAAAAAAAATAACAACCAAACAAAAACTTTTCTGTTTAAGTTTGTTTTATGGGGAGAGAATAGAATCCCTGAAATAGCTGTGAATTACAGATTAAATCATTTTATTATTAGATTTTAAAAAAGTCAATGGAGAGAGATCCTTTTGAGATTGTACAGATGTTCCCCAGAGTATCTTCATAATATGGCAAGCTTATAGAAGCAGGGAGATAAGGAGTGAATCCTGTATTTTAAAACCAGTTGAAGCTGTTATTATTATCCTTGCTGACCCCCAGTGTAATGCAAACCTAAAACAGCACAATCATTTCTGCATTAGGCGAAGAACGAGTGTTAAAAAATTTTGGTCAGTGCTGCAGCCCATGTTGCACAATAGGGAGGGTCCCATTAATTCATGTATGCATCTTAAAATGCTATTGAAATGTTCTGCAGCCCGTGGTATTTTTTAACTCCGTTTAGCTTTTTTTATCTTTCTGAATGTGGTCTTATTAAATCAATTCCTGACATTTCAATAAAAACCAGGAACAGACAAGTAAAATACTTTTTCCTGTTCCACACTGAACTCTGTTCTTCAGACCTGCACTCCTCAGCTCTGTATTTTGACGGGGCAAATTGCACGTCTCTGTACTGATGGCTTCCAGAGTGTATTTCCCACTCTCCTCCTAGGACCCCTGCTTCTTATTTCTCTGTTGGTTAATGCTAAACTATTTTGCTACAGCAAATCATTCATGCTCATCCTTCTGTAACTTTATGAATCTTCAGCTGCTTCATATATCTTAATTTAAGTGAGCTAAAAATAGGTTCTGGGATAAGGAAGCAAAATAGATGCTGTAACAGTACTGTAATAATAATAATGTAGTAATAAAGCAACCATCAAAATAACAATAAACAGTGGTAATATTTTCACTCTTTAAATGACACTTAATAGATACTGAATGACATAATAAACCTCAGACACATTATGTGATGTGTTATATACTATTTCTGACATATTTTTAACTCAGGCATTTTAAAATATAAGCTGTTTAAATAGATATATCTGCATGTATATGAATTAGTAAATAATATATAAATATATACAAAAACACACTCACAGAAGGGTTTGGTTAGGAAGGGGCCTTAAAGATCATGTAGTTCCAGTCCTAACGAAGCTAGATCTAGTTCACAGAAAAAAAAACCCCACACATTTAAATAGTACTAAATTTATTCAAGTCACTTTTTAAAATCCAGCCTTATTTTCTGGGTCTCTCACATATGTTCTGAAGCAGATAAATATCTTTAGATCCTTTAGTAAGATCAGAAATATATCCAACATATGCATCATCTTGAGATGCATTCTGCTCCACAGAGGAATTTATTACTGAAGGAACCAAAGTTTCAACTGTTTTTCGACACGAACTGTTCGCAAAGTCTCGTATTAAGAGCAACACTGAAAAGTAACCTGGAAATCCCCACCAAAGTTAATTTTCTTTAGCACAATTGGGCTAAGACATGACCACGACAAAGGAGAAGGAGTCAGTAAAGAGTTTCTGTGCTGCCTCATGCAGCCAAATTAATGTTAAGACACTTTGCATGATATATGTGTACTTTCACGTGCATTTAAAGGCAGAGAGAAGGGGCTGCTGCATCCTTAATCTGAATAAATCGCCAAGTGTGTGAAGGACTCAGCAAAATGTTAAACTCAGAACAAGACAGGGAAGCCGCTTCTGGGGTGAAATGACCAAGAGCAATTTGAGGGCCTGGCCCTCTCTGAAATAGATGTGAGTGTTTTCATTCATTGGCTTCTGCAGGCTTGGATCAAGCTAACAGCAGGGAAGCATAATTTAGCTAGCTGAACATGCAGAAGAAATTCAGAGGGAAGGAATTCACTGAGCCTTACTGGCATGTGGCCATGTGCTCTGGAAGTGACCCCACCCAACCTGCCCTGGCTCTCACGAAAAGATGGATAGAAATGATCACGGGAGGCCAAGGCCACAATTTTTGAATGACCCTGTAAAGTAACCCTTCCACCAGCCTCATGTGTCATGTACACCCAGAGGTCAGAATGATGCAGATACGTACCAAAACCGACTTTTGTGCAAACTTAATATTATTATAGCACACAAAAAAAATGTCATGTGGAGCAAAGCACCATTTTTAATGAATACTAATTACAGTGGGAAATTACCAAACATGAATTCACTTACCACTTCATTTACCATGTTACACTATAGATCTGGTAACCTTTATATTCAATAATAAAATCCGTGACTAATTCCTAAAATAAACCCTGAAAACAAAAGCAGTTGTTTGCTGAAACCTAGCATTTGCTAGAGAAGCACATTAATAGAAACACTTTCCAAATTATTTTGGAATATGTTAAATCCTATGGGCCTGATCCATCTCTGGTGTAAATTGGCTTATTCCTTGTAACTTTAAATTAATTAATACCACTAGGCTTTTGCCTTTTTGCACCCTATACTTTTTTATTCATTTGTTTGGGGTGTTGGGTGGGGGTTTTTGTTCATTTCTTTTTTCTTGCTTCTTTTTTTTCAGGAAGAACACAGCTTCAAAACAAAAATATTTAAATCTCTCAAGAAGTCCACACATGCATTTTAATGTACTGAAATAGAATTTTTTTCATCTTTTCTTGTCTGCTACATGAGTGGAAGAACAAGGGCCTGCTACAGGTCTTCCCAACGCCATGAAAGTTTATGCTAGATTATTTTCAAAGTTATGGGTGCATGAAAAGGGATTTTTTAATTCTTCATATCCTGAGTGAACTTGTTCCTTGCCTGTTGTACAAGGATTAAACTTCTCGTAAGCATAAAATGCTGTCCCCTTACTGCAGCTTAAGAGCAAGGAGGATATTTTGATTCTGCTCAACCTGTTGTCTCACTTCTCTCACCTCTGCTGTGTACAAAAGTCCCTTCCTTTCCCTTTGGGGTACCCATCAAAAACTGTCCCACTTCATCAGCAATACATTTCTTGAATTGCAAATAAATTTCAAGTGTGTTTGGCATAGGGTGGAAAGCACAAAGAAAATGACAAAATAAGACAAATTGTAAACAAATGTGACAAGCTGAATAGAAAATGAGAAAAACAGGTGCAAAGATGGCATGGCTTGCATGAATATTACTCAGAGCAGAGATGAGAAAATGTCTGATTCACCTCCTTTCCTCCCCCTCCTCTCTTTTTCCCATTCTTTTTTCCCACTAGACCTGAAAGCTGTCTAGCTCACTTGTCAGCTAAGGTTGTGCCCAGTGTTTGTATGCTGCATAAACTTCGTTTTTCCTGAAGAAAACCAGGTTTTTAAATCTCACACACCAACAAAGCTGAGCAAAGAGTTACTGTGAGGAAAAAACCAACTACTCTGCAGCATTCTGCCGGCATAATTTTGAAGTATGTGCAGTTCCCTTAGTCACCAAAGACCAGTATGTCCATTATAGCCTGCTAGAACTCTCCTAGGAGAAGTAGAACCCTGGAAACTTCAAAGTATTGTTGAATTTTGTTCTGCCTTACTGGGGTGAAATGTTTCTGGATGGTTCTAGATTCTAATTCATCTCCTGTGGAATTAAATATGGGGATGTGCTGATGTTTTCTGTTTTAAGGGGATTTTTTTTTCCCATAAAGTGTTTCCTTCATCTTAAGAGACAGTAGTAATTTTTAATTCTGTAGTTACTGCTGATGATAACACTGTAATATAAATTTAGTTCTTCACTGCCATCACTTCATGAAATATTTGATGGTCTCCTGTTGCACTGTATTGTCTCCATCAATAAGGCAAGTAATAGATACATATACATGTACATATACATATACAAGAAATAAGAAAATTTCAGAAATTTAGTACAAAAATGTAAGACAGAAAAGAAAAAGCTGAAATGAATTTTTGGCTGATTGACTCATTATGCCAAAATTCTCTTCAGTCATTGCAGATTTGCATGCGGATGGAAAGGGGGCAAAGAACGAGGTTTGAACATAAATAGTTCTATAGAAACTATATAAAAAGTGTTTGTAGACAAACTTCTGTCAAAACTTTCACACTGCAAATTCTTCAGGAATTTATTTTGGAAATTTGTGGTCTTATGAATATGTGTTTTCTGTATATTTTTAGAGTCCCGAGAGAGAGAGACTTCTACTCCCAATCTGTAAAGAGTTCACCTGTCAGCAGTATTCTGTGTCTAAACAAAAATCATTAACTAAAAATATTCTCATTTCAAAGGCCATTTGAAATAAGTGTATCATTCCATGGTATGCTCATACCTCGCCCTGCACAATGACCAGGCTTGTAATGGTAGTATTGCTATTACCAAATAATTTTACTTTTTCTAACAATTTTCAGATATTCATGTTCTGCTATCAGCATTTCTTGTGCTGAAGCTTCCTAATTGCATCAGGTTTTATATGGAGACTAATCTTAGGAGTTAATATATCTCATTTCTGGAGTATGACAAACACTGTAAAAAATCCTATGTGAATTTCTACCTGAATTAATTCTCTGACACTCAATTTTCTATGAATGTTCAAGACACCGAGTTTTTCTGCCAGGAATGTGTTTATCAAACACTTATTACTTCTGGCAGGAGTAGTTTTAAAGATGCAAATATTTTCAGTGAGATATGCTTTCTTTTTTACCCAGTCAAGAAGACTGTATTAATATTATGATATTTCTCTGACCAATTGCAAAAAAGTATCCTATTTAAACAGCAGAGAAAACAAACCAAACAAAACAAAATCAAAACAAACCAAAATAATAATAATTAAAAAAAACAAACAAACAAAAACAGTGTCTCCACAGACATACTAATAATGAAAAAAAAAAAGGCAGAAAAGTCTGTCAGATAGCAAATAAATCTGAAGAAGGCTGTGATCTGCTGGGAAGTAGAGGGAAGCTAATTTGTCAGACAAATGATTTGTTGTGAATTGTGCTATTATCTCTGTTCAAGGGGAATGAGCCTTGATTCTGGAAGATGCCGAGCCACTCCTGCGAGTTCCTAACCAGTCTCAGGTCCGTTGTGGCAGAATATCCATATTTTTCACATGCAGACCGATTTCAATGAGATGCAGCATAATGTCCAAGAAAAGAAACCTGCTTTCCTTTCCCACCTCCACCGTGGGTCTCCTTCGTGACCTTGGGCCGAAAACTTATCCTCTCTGGACAGCAATTCCTCCATCTGAAAATTGGGCATGATACTATATTTTTAAAGCTCTTTTGGACTCAGAGTGAAAAATGCTAGACGTTATGATTATTATTATATTTCATTGCTGACATCTATTACTGAGTATGTATTTCACAGTGACAGATATCACAGTATGTATATTTCTATAATGACAACTATCACAGCACATATATTTCTGGGATGACAACTACCATATTAGAGTGTGTATATTTTTGGAATTAAAGCTATAACAGCACAAATTGTTCGAAAGCTGTAGTACTAATTGCCATATATTTTCACAAATACATGGCGTGTTATTACACATCATCAAATGGTACTTTTTGTTTCTTTTAGAGATATATATATGTGTGTGTGCACATAAATTGTCATACATATTCCACGTTGTTTGATATCTACCAAATTTCTCATTCCTAATAAAACATCTCATACAAAACAATTTCTAGTAACAATGTACAGGAATGCATGTACTATGAAAGGCTTTTAATGGCTAACAATTCAGCATGGGAGTGACATATATTAGAGAGTTAAGCATTGTTATCTGCTCTTAACACTGATATCCAATATGTACAGGAAATGCCAAGATCAGTCAAAAATCTTAGAATGTTGTTTTCTATCTTGTTTTCTTGCCAAAATTCTCATATACATTTAAAATAATATTTATTATGTAGTCAGAAGAAGAATCCATGTCCTTGTAAAATAAAAACCATTTTTTCTCAGTGCAGTTCATGGGAGGATTGTATACAGCTGGCTGCTTGATAGAATACCAGCCTAATTTTCAAATTAAAAATTGCTTATAAGCTTTTATGTACTCTGAGTATTTTTTTAATAAATAAGAATGGCAATGTTTACTTAAAGTTCTTAAAATTGTAAGGCATGTATTTCAACATCTGTTAGTAAGTAAAGAGACTTGATAGAACTTCACATTTAAGACTGTGCTCTCCCACAGGAGTGTCCTTGCATCATGGAAAAGCTCAGAGCTGAATCTTATTTTGGACCCTGGTTACAGATCAATAAACATCTGCAGTGTTCAAAATGCAGGTAGAAAATCTTCCCAATTTAACAAGAAATATTTAGTGAAGTGAGGCCGAAGTTCCAGTTTTCTTGAGACCCTAAAATGAGATTACAGAGTCAAGCAAACAAAAAAGGAACCAAAACTCACAAACCAGTTAAGTTCATAATTTGTTCTTTTTTACTTTGAAAAAACTTTAGTTGTCTGAAAGCATGAGAAAATATGTACTTTTTAAAGTGTCATTTAATTCACTCAGTTTAAAATATTGATTCTTTGGCCTTTCAGTTCCATAGAAAATAATGATTTAATGTCAAGGACTTTCAAAAGGGAAGTTCTTTCAGTCACTTAAGCTACTAAGGTCAGTTTCTTTTGCCCTAGTAAGTGCAAAATCTCCTTGCAAACGATGATATTAATTACTAGCCACTTGATGGTTAATTTTTCCATGACCTCCATTGTCTGAGGCAGAAATACTTCAATAAAAATTGACCTCACATCCAAGCAAGTGCAGTGGCAGAGGTTTGCCAGCCTGCCTGCTGGAGAAGTCTCCATACATCTACGGTTATTACCTCTTTGTGAGGCTGAAAACCAGGTCATTATCTCTACTAAACAACTGGATTCTTGTCTTTGATAGCAGTGTGGGATCAGATTATCTTCTCAGCCTTCTGCCTGCTGGTGCACTGCTGGTGACATGGCACCAGTACCATTTGGGGTTGTGTTCCTGTAGTGTTCACAATGTTATGCTCCCAACACTAGAATTCCACTTTTTATATAGAAACTAATGTAATTAACCAAATGCAGCCTTCTGCTTCCAGACTTAGAAGAAAAGAAATGGTAAAAGTTGGCTGAATTGTGAAGAGTAGTATTACCCTCTGTTGTACCCATAAGAAAAAGGACATGTTTTACCCAAGGCACAGTCTTGTACTTATTAGTATTGGTTCCAAAGCTACTGCTAAATCAAGTATTTTGAGACGTTAGTCCATGAATAATAATGCCAGAGAAGTACAATAATTAATAGAACATGAGGATATTCCCTAAAGAGCATGAGTGGCGTTGCAAGAGGTATGCATGCCTGTCCTCTGAAATTTGTCTGCTTACGGCCTCTTGAACTTTGATTTTGACAGGTGGGGAAGAGGTGAAATGAATTACACTTCATTAGCAACGTTGAGTAAGATGGAGGCCCCTCTCCTCTGGAGAAACAGCCTTTAATTGTTGAATTCCCAGAGTTCCCCCATGCACATCAAGTTGGATTCACTCTCGTGCTGTGACTGAGCTCAGGTGATGTTTTTCATTAGCCATTCTTTCTCTTGACCCTGATGTCATCATTGTTATTGTTATTTATTAAATTAAAGTGCCTCATTCTCCCCTGGATTGCAGGCATTTCACACAAGACTCATATCCACTAAGTAAATATTAGCATAATGGTAACAAAACAAACTTTTCAATAATATTTTGTATCAATTTATCACTGACGGACGGACATCCCTGGAGGCTCGGGTCTGCTTAGTCTGCTAGCAATTACAACACAAACAAGCTCCCATCACACACACCTCTTACCATCCTGACTCTAACCTTGACATGGAAAGGACATTTTCTAGGGGTGAGAGGATGTCTTAGCCTATTCATTACTTTTCATGCCTCTTCAGACAGGTGGAGGAAAATCATTCAGTTAGTGATGATCTTAGCAAGCAACAGTATATTAGCCAAAATGAAGAGTAATTCAGGGTAGCAGGAGAAAGCAGCACAGACACCAAAGTAATGAATTTCATGCTCTCCTTCACCCACTGGGGTACACGGTGTGGAGATTCTCAATCAGTCATCAGATTTAAGAAGGGATTTTTTTTTTTTCCCCTAGGCTTTTATATCCCCTTAGGGGGACAAAGGTGAAATGGAAATTCCTAAGTTATTTGGTTTGGTTTGGTTTGGTTTGTTCATAGTTTATTTTGTTCTGTGTGTGTGCGCGTGTGTGTGTTTGGTGTGTTTTATTTTCAAAAATAGCAAAAAGGTTTTATGTACTTCTCTGTTGAGTCAATTACCACAGTGGGTGGTGCATAGGTGGTGTAGGCATTAGGTCCCTTTTGCTTTCTGTTTATTCTGATTCCTTGAAGCAGCTCTGAGAAAACCTCCATGCAAAACTGAAATATTTCTAAACCATTTAATGGCAGCTCTAAGAAAAAACACTTGGGAGATGGAAGAAATTGAAGGAAGTGTCTTGTAATTTTCATCTCTTTCTTTAGTCTATTTTTTGTGGGTTGTGTGCCTGAAGATGTACATGTCCTGGTTCTCAGTGTGAAAAGCCTTCTGCCAACATCTCTGTCAAAGAGACCTTTTATGAATAACCTGGAAGCCCTAGAGAAGCCACCACCCCTTCCAAGGGTTCATGCAGCAGAAAACAGCACTGCCGCTGCCATTTATTCTCAAATTATTTTATTCACAGTCTATTCTGGTCTTCACATGCTGCAATGGTATGGGAAACTCTTAATCTTTCCTGTGCAAATACCACGATGAAGAATTCACACTGACTTACCTCTGGCTGTAAAAAGTATGCCTAATCTCTTCCGAGAGAGCAATTTTCCCCCAGTGTCAGTGCTACTGTGACTGAGAGTATTTGCTGATGGCAAGTTCAATAATCCATCTGAGATACCATGGAGATACCTGGGCATCTATTTCTTTCCAATTCAGTCCAGTTCAGTTTAGCTCTAGCACATTTATATATCGCATCAAATGTAAAGGAAAGCAAATGCATTAAAATCTTGGTGTGGGGTCATGTTTATCTTTCCAGCAGTCTGACTGTCAGTGTCTAGCTGAGTCCATGAAAATGCTCAGATTGGCATTGAAAACTTTCTCAATTGGTGTGAAACAACGTCATTCAGTCCAAGACAGTTAATAAATGATTGCTACTTTTGTGTGTGTGTCTCAATGTTTTGCAACACAGATTGATTAAAAACAAACAAAAACCCCAAGCAAACTAACCAATATATTTCTCTTTTTCATACGCTTCCTGCAGCATGGTATGGTACCAAGGAGCACTGAACAATGAGCTGTGTGGTTTGAAAAAGGAAAATTCCCATTTTACCCATGTAGGAAGTAGAAACTATTAACATTTGGATTTGAATGTACCCAGGCTGCTCCAAAAGCTTGGCAATCAGAAATATCATGCTGCCTAGAGAATCAGAGACCATGGAAAATAATTGGAAAGATAAGTACTTGGTTGTGTGAAGGCAAGAGTGAAGAAATCTACATTAGGAGACCAGCTGTGCGTTAGGTGTATAATACAATACAGAATGACATAAATTACCATAGTAAACAAATGGACACTCAAGAAGCAGCACATAGGGGAATGTGTATAAAAGAAAGACTGGGATTCCAGAGAGTTTGCTGTGGGAAATGGAAATGTTCTTACTAAAAAAAAAAAAAAAGAAAAAAG
>VZDJ01000292.1:1795735-1880842 GCA_008694505.1 Cyanoderma ruficeps | reverse complement strand
CTTTTCAACCTCTTTTTTTTTTTTTTTCTTTTTTTTTTTCTTTTTTTTCTTTTTAGTCCTATATATTTACTTCAGATTTTTCTATGATGTGGCACATTTTTTTTTTTCAGAACCAGAAGGAGTGTGGTATTGCTGAAGTTAATGTGTGCTAGTGCTAACAGCCCATGATTCTGATATTTCTGGGGGGAAAATTCCTGCTACTTTAAACTGGAGGCATTCCAAAGCCTGGAGGGACTTTTAAATTATTATTAGATTCTATCAAATCCTAAAATACAAAATAAGGATGGTTATGACACATCTTTCTGGAACAGATCATTATTTTGTGAGATTTACAGAATTGCTTAAACAAATCATAAATATAAATGTATTTGACTATTTTAAAGCAGAGTAGAAACATCTTTGTATAAAATGTATATATTTTGACAATTAAGAGTTAGCTTTTATCAAGCTTTAAACATGATCAATGCTTTCTGCACCTTAAGTCATCGTGCCTTACAGCCAGTGAACAGAATTATGTGCTTCACAGGATATTTTAGGACCTTGCTTTAAAATGAGAGGAATCATACCTTGGATGTGATTACCTCTCTCCATTTACTATAGAGAAAGGATGCAGTCACCAGCTCAGATGAAAATGTCTGCTCTGTGTATATCTATTTAAAGTCCAATGAATCACACCTGAAAGTCTGAATTCACACAATTCTTAAGTCCTTTGAATTCTTTATATAAAAATACAAACCAGTGCCTTGCTGCCAGGCTTGCTGTGTGTGTTGTGCAAGGCCAATTGGTATCCAATTTATTGGCCTCCTTATTCACTGGTCTCATATCCTCCCTTTCTTAAAGAAAGGATGAAAAAAGGGTGAATGACAACATTTAACAATCAATGGTCAGGATATGCTCTCAATGCCAAATGTAAGGACACCCTGTGCTATCCCAGATTAGCATTCCCTGTGAACTGACAACATTATGAGCTGTGAAGCATTGCCATTTGCTTGAGAGTTAGATTAGGACTTCTGTGAATGTTTGTTTGAGGGGGATCCTGGAAACACTGTAGTAAGAGGTGGTGATAAAATATGTTCATACAGCTTTTCAGATTTTGTAACTAGGGTTCCTTTTCATTAAATCCACATTTTGTAGTTGAGAACAGAATATGGTCTGTTGGCTGAGATTGATTTTGAAGAAGGCAAATTTTCAAACCCCTAGGAATCCATATCATGAACCTAACTCAATAGGTAGCACAAAAAAGAAAATCCCACCCAACCAATCTGATAGTTTATCAGATGTAGTTTTCACAGATTTTGGTCTCGTTATTTTTTTAATATAAATCTGTTTAAAAGTGCACTTTTTCTATAGCTGGAAAATGGGCAAAAACACATGTGCAATGTCTGATATACTAATAATTTGAAGCAAACAGGTCAAAACTTCTCAAATTGGACTTGCCTTTTCTCTCTAGTAGTTTAGCCAACAGTTTATTCTACTACCTTTAAAAAAAAAGTTTTAAAGTGTACCTGCTTGAAAATCACAATATAAATGCAAATAGACTGATATTGTGACCCACTTGATTAAATAACACAGAAAAGTAGCAATAGAACATAAATTCATTTCTTTCAAACAACAGCTTTTAACTGCACTGTTATTATCTTTGCAAAAAGACACAAAACAAATCCAAATCATGATTTCCAACAGCCCTGATAATACAACTCAGGGAAAAACCAAGCAGAAAAAAACCCCCAAAACGCAAAACAGAACAAAACCAAACAAATTAATAAATAAAACCTTGTGGAATAAATTTTCTCAATTATCGAAAGAACAATAACTATATACTTTATAATGATATGTAGGATGGCTGTTGCTCAAGTAGTAAAAATACTCAGTACAAGCTGACCAAGCAAAATAGAAAAAGTAACATTCCCTAGTGACTCCTGTACCTGTTTAAAAGGTGCAAGGTCACAACTAAGATCTATGGTTTTAAGATAAAAGATTTCAATTTTACAGAAAATGGTTTTCCTGAAAAATTAAAAAGGTAGAAGTTAAGGCTATCAGGAGAGAGTCTAAATTCTTTTTTGGACCCAAAAGACAAAGTTGCTAAATCTCTATTGTGTATCGTACTTGTGAGAATTTATGACTTTGGATGAGCAGTTCTGTAGTCTATCAGAATGAAAGAAATAGATGGAACCAAAGCCAAATTTCTACAAGGAAGAGGGAGGTAGTAAGGAACATTATTAAAGCAGACAGTAATGGAAATCTATGAGAATCTGAACAGAGTTGCAGGTGAAATGATTAAGTTCCTTTACAGACTGAAACGTTGTTCTCTTTCCTCCTTTCAAACTGAAATGTCCAGCAGGTGGGACACAGGTATCAGAGTTTTATGTTTCTTTCTAAGCAAAATGATGCTAAAGACTTGAGAGAGCACCTAAAAACTAGTTCTGTAACAACTGGGTGATAGGTCAATATGGGATGCTTTTTGGGAAAGCTGTCCCCTCAGTGATATGTCAGTAAGGAGTTCCAGCTTCCAGAACGTGCAGGGCTCAAAAAGTACTGGCTCTCATCCCCAGCAAAATTATTCATCGTCTCTTTGCTCAGTGACAGCCTTAGCCAACCAACCATCCATCAACATGTGGCTACCCATATGTCTTTCTGCACAGCTTTTCCTACATAAATACCTATATTTGAGATGGAGAGTAGACAGACACCTGTGTGAGAGCAAGGGTCAGCAGCTGGACTGCTTTCGTATGTTTATGCAGATGTTTCCCTATTCTTCCGTATCTACAAGCTTCTCTGACTATTTGATTGACCTTTATGGTCACTGAATATTCATTTTCCTAGAACTTCAGTGACATTTTAGACAGCTCGAATATCCTGAATACAACACACAACCTACAGTCTACTTGTTACGTTTTGAAGATGCAGCTGAAGCCTTATGGTATAAAAAATAATGTTGCAAGAAATAAAATAAGTTGGGGAGTCTTTTTTTTTTTTTAGGTTTTGTTTAGTTTTGGGGGTTTTTTTTGTTTTTTTCCTTGTAATTTTCAAAATCTTTCTCTCTAAGGAAGTATGTTCATGANTTTTTTTTTTTTTAGGTTTTGTTTAGTTTTGGGGGTTTTTTTTGTTATTTTCCTTGTAATTTTCAAAATCTTTCTCTCTAAGGAAGTATGTTCATGAACTTCTTATTTTTGAGTGTTATCATGATTTACATGATTAATAACTGGGAAAGCCATTTACCTGTAAGAAGATAATAAGCAAGTTATATTGCCACTGTATGTTTGGAAACAAATTGTGACTAGTTCACCTATTGCACTGATTTTGGTTGGGATAAAGTCGATTATCTCCATAGCTCCTTTTATGGGGTTATGCTTTGTATTTGTGATGGAAACTGTTGTTGGCAGAGAATTTTTATTTATTGAGGAACAGACCTTAGACAGCAGAAAGGTATTTTCTGCCCTCATTAATTAGGCTGGGGATGCACAAGAAGCCTTGAGGTGAAACACAGAGGACAGCTGATCACCCAAATGTCCCCAGGATGTTCTCTAACCTATGGTGTCATGCTCAGCAATAATGGCTGGGGGTAATTGTTGCCCTGAGTTTTCGGCCTTCTGTCTCTGTGCAGAGGTTCTCTCACGCAGCTTCATGTAAACAATGTTTATTCTTAGAATGTTTGCATTCTTCTCTTCTGAGAGAAGAAATGATTGATGGTGATGTCCACCATCCAGGTTGAGAGGTGACAACCTCTGTAGCCAATCTCTGGACCTCTGTACAAATGTATAAAGGAGTTAGATTGTAAATAAAGTAGAGAGAGTTTGTTCCCGCTCACGATGCTTCTGGCCTCCTCTGTCCCTAAAGTGGGACATGCCCGGCCTCGGCTAGCAACAGGTAATGGGAAGAAGGTAGGGACATTCAGAGTGATGGCACTCATCCTCCTCAATTCCATGTGATGAAGTTCTGGCATTCTGGAGATGGCCAAACACCTACTTGCTGATGGGAAGCAGTTAATTAATTCCTTTTCTTGCTTTCCTTGCACACTTTTTTTTTTTTTTCTCTTTTAAACTCTCCGTATCACAACCCATGAGTTTTCTCACTACTCTCCTTCCAATCCTCTCCCTCATTCCATGAGGTGGCGTGATTGACCAGCTGTGTGGCTCCTTCTGGAGTTAAACCACAGCACCTGTTCTAAATCTGGATAAGAAGGAACAGCAAGGATAGAGGCATTAGATTTTTTTTTCTTAACCTCAGTAATTTTCAGAAACCACTACCCCAGACCTCTCTTAAGTAGTTGGTAGTCAGCTTGGAGTCAAAACAAGCCTGTTTTCTCTAGACAAAACAATCCAGAAAAGTTCATACCAATAAAATTAAATATTCTGTCTGATACTGTCATCAAGGATAGTGTGACAAGTGTCCTAACTTTCCATTTTTAGCCTGCCAACCTGCAAATACTCAGTAAGTGTCATCAGGCTACAATTTAACAACAAATGTATGTTTTTCTGGTGTGAAGCTCACTGGGGATCCAACAGGGTGACAATGACTGAAACCTGTCTGAACAATATGTCTACAAGCAGTACCCAGAGCTGAGCACCAGATGCCTCTGTCAGCTTTAGAAACCCCTGCATCATTCCCATGTTAACCTTAGTACCCTATAGAATAACTACTTAGTGTACTAAATCTGCTAAGCAAGGACTTTGCAATTCCAATCCAATAGAAATGAATAAATATCTGACTGCTAAATGAATAGTCTCTCATATATTAAGCCAGTAAGCCAAAAAAAGTCATTATAATGTATGCATTTAAATTATAATATACAAATATACAAAAGGGAAGATAGACATCCATTAGGACCACAGAATTGATTACATGGTTAACAAGTGAAATATTTATAGGTCATTATTCATATTAATACTGATAGTTCTTTTGTGCTGCTTTCCTCCATTCTATTGTAAGACACAATAAAGTCAGTGGCTTCATTTCCTTTCAATAACCCACCCTCTACCTCAAATTTACCCTTGCATCCACCATTCTGCTTTCTCCTGAATAACCTTGCCTAATACAGTTTCAATTTAAAAAGTAAGTGTTAAGCTGGGAAATGGATAAAAGAGGAAACCACTACATATAAGCATGAAAGTTCACTGTGCATTATTAACAGTCATAATAGTACTTTGCATTTAATTCCTTTCCTGTAAGGGGATTAAAACATTTCTAATTATTAATCAGTATTAAACAGTTTATAAATACCTCTGCAAGAAGGTAATTATTAATACATCCATTTTGCAGATAATCTAAACCACAAAATAACTCTGCAATTTTGCCAAAATGGCACACAAAAAGGAGCCAAGAAGAAAAATAATAAGAAGAAAGGTTATGTGTCTTGTCCCTTGTTCTTGTTCTTACTTGTGTAGTAACACACTGTTCTTGGGAAGAGAGATTCTGCCTACAGAATGCCAGGCACTAAAATGGAAGAAACTATTATGAAAATCATGTCAGTTAAACTATGAAAATATGACCTCCCATAGTAAAAAATAAAGAAACAAAAAAAAAGAAAACAAACCCCAAACCACCTCACACATGTTTACAGACATTTCTGCTAACAGTAGCTATTATGTTTATTGAAAAAAAAACCAAAACAAAACAATTAAAACGCCCCTCTCCCTTTTTTTTTATGCTAAGGAGTTGTAAGTGCCATAATTCAATATAGGTTTGTTGGGGTTTTTTTAACATATTTTATTTAATGTAACATAGTATATATCCCAATGATGCACAAATCAGCACCTAACTATAAATTCCTCTGTTGAAACTTCCTCCTGCTAAATATTAGTTTTAATGTGTTGACAGTCCAGCAGTTCCTGTACACCTATTGGTGCTAAAATCATAATTTCCACTGATGCACTTGCATCTGAGAACTACATTTAGTTCAGGTGTCATGTTTTCCACTTAGTCTCTTATAGATGAGGGAACTAAGGACTCCAATCCATTACCTTAATACCTCCATCATTCTTTTAATTCCTGAGAACACACCAAGAAATGAAAATTTAAAATGAAAAAGAAAAATATTAAAATAAAATTTACAGTATTAGAGGAAAGAAACATTTTATTAATAAATTGGATGTCTGTCTAAAGGAATTCTACAATTCTGTACAGATTCACCTCTAGTTATGTGGTGAATAACTCAGTTTTCTGATCTTGTTTCTTCCTGAGTGATGTGGAAGATGACACTACACTCTTCACATGAATGTTATGACCTTTAAGTCTTCATTTTTGAAAGACTATTGGAGATTAATTGAAACAAAGGAACATCTCTTAGGAGGAGTGGCTGAAGGACCTGAGAGTGTTTAATCTGGAGAAAAGGAGGTTTCTTTCTCACTGTTTAAAACTCCCTGAAAGGAGGATGCAGCCATCTGGGTGTTGGTCTTTTCTCACATATAACAAAAGGTAGGATGAAAGGAAATGCCCTATCTTGCAGTGGGGGAGGTTCATGTTGAGTATTTGGTAAAAGTTCTTCACTGGAAGGGTGGTCAGGCATTTGAATAGGCTGACCAGGAAAGCAATGGAATTGCTCCGTCCTCCCGTGGAGGTGGAGATGTGGCACCTGGGTACATGTTTTAGTGTTGGATTTGGTAGTGCTGGATTACTGGTTGGACTTAATGATCCTAATGTTTTTTTCTAACCTAAGCAATCCTATAAAATACTTGTTTAAATATATACATTATCCCCATGCTAAGTAACTATCACGTTAGTGAATGTTGGTTTGAGACTCACAAATCACTCTGCAATTATTCATTGTCTTTATTATTGAGTCTGAGTACTCTGTAAGTAAAATCACAGTGTCTACAAAGCTGAATTGGAGAAGGAAAGAATCCTAAATATCCAGGAAAGAGCAAAAGGACATTTTGTGGTGTTCCTGGTGTGCAAGGTTAATGTTATTTTCAAAAAGTTAAGGCAAGCAATAGAATTTTTTTTTAATGGAGTCTCTCATATCTCATTAACGATATTTTATCCGATTAGCACATTAGGAACATTCCTTTGTATTACATTAGCATTCATATCATATCAGAATATATTGTTGCTAATACTATGTTACAGTCATATCATATTAGTGACTTTCATATCAGATTACTGAGAGAGGATACTAATAAGACATTCCGATTCAATTAGTAAGGTAAGAGAATTCCCTTCTTTCCAAGTCACTTCCAGCTTTGCTCCTAAATATAAGCTGATGATATGCATCAGTGGAGTAATCCTTTTACCATCTCAAAAAACTTCGCCCTTCAGAAACCATGTCTGTAGAAAGAAAGAATTGGAAATTGAGTCCTGTGTTTCTATCTTGCTAAACTCTGTGATCTTTCCAATTCCAGGGATGCTGAAGGGAAGAGAAAGCTCTCTCATTAGGTACAGCCCTATTGCCTTAGTTGACATGTAGTGCTGTTTCCTGGGGTGTGTGTTGTGAAGCAGAAACCAGCACTTTGCAGGACCAGGCATTTGGATAGTGTGTTACAATGAGAATAGAAGAAAAAAAAATTATTTTAGATTTTCTTCTCACTAGAAAAAAAAAATATTTAGGAAACTTTTGCTGAAGAATGTGGTGAATTGTATTAATCTAAATTTTGAGAGTTTGAAAATAGTTAACCTTTATATGTACTGATAGGCTCTCAGTATTAGTGTGCAATGCACAGCAATTTAGACTGAAACCTGCTCAGAAATGCAGTTTGAAGAGGAGGAACGTGCTTTGGTAAAAAGCATATACCTAGGACTCAAGTAGATGAATGGAATCCAAGATGTAAGATTGCTAACTTTGTTATTACCTCCAGTTTATCTGTGTTCACCACAGGCATTAATTTACTGTAAGTGAAGTGGGACTTTGGAAACTGCTTCTTCTCCACCTTTCCCCATTAGCTGGCCGTTACAGTAAGTGACTCCAGCATTGTGATACTGGAATAGTTATGTGCCTGCACAGAACTCTTCCACTTTAACCATGGCAGTTGCCAGTCTGTTAGCTTCTACTGTGTCCTATGTATGACGCACAAAAAAAAGCAAGAAAGAAAAATCTCTATAAGGAGGCTGACTTTCCCCCACAGCACAGCAATTTCCACAGACCAAAGTGATGTATTGAAACAAAAGTATTCCCCAGGTGTCTGTTCAACTCCAGGGATGTACCTACTCTTCTTGCTAGCTGGAAGTCACGGTTGTGTGCTGCATTTTCCCACCTTTGAAGGCTTTCCATCAAGGACCAAGTCCACGGGCATCAGCTATGACATATCTTGAAATATCCCCCCGCAGCCTCCCAGGGCTCTTCGGCTAGCTTAGTTCATTGAGAGGCTTTGGGGGAATATCTCAGGGACAAGACAAAAGATTCCAAAAGAGGGTCTTCCCCAGGGATTAGTCCAAGGCATTTATTCTCCAGGTTTCCAGGGGGAAAAGAGAACGAACAAGGAAGAACAGGGCATTATCTAGTCTCCTGCTCAGGAAAAGATAGCTGGACCTCAGCCAATTAGGTCAAGAAAGGAAGGAAGGGTCAAACTACATGGTCACAGGCTTCAGGGGTCCTGGGAAAACCATTCCCCAGAGAAATACAACAATACCTGACAGTCAGTAAGAAGATACTATAAACTGACCATATCTATTATGTCATCTATGAAGTAGATGATGATTTACAGCATCTCCCTGTCTCAAAATAACAGTGAAATGCATGAACGAAATTTTAGCTGCCTGCCTTTCATGTGAATATACATGCCCATGTTGTTAACTCCATGAAGTGAATTACACAGTGTATACTAATGAATTGAGTAGTAGCTCTCCTTAAGTTTTCCCAAATTGAAGTTATAGTCATTAAATGACATTCAGATCTTTTCCTGAAGCAATGTGACATCACTATTGCTCCAGCAATAAGCTCTTGACAAAGACATTGTAAGTCATGAATGGAAGTTATCTAAGTCTTATCTCTTGCTAGCTGGATTATCTACATAATGCAGCCAGGAGCAGAACATTCACTGTATTTGATCATACAAAGACAATACATTTGGACTCAAGCTTTTATTAATATTGGTGGCATTATGTATTGTTTAAATTAGACTAGGAAATTTCAACTTAAAGTTACTGTGGGTCCTGTTAATAATACTGCTGTTATAACTATTTGTTCTATGATTCCTTCATCCAATTTCATTGTGTCTGTGATTCTTCAGACTGCCTGCATAGTCCACTGGACAACTGGCCAATTTCTTGCACAATAGACGTTTCAGGTCCACCTTCTTTCAGCTGAGATTTATCACCTTAGAGTTGCATACATCTCATCTAGTCTCGTCTCCCCTCCCCCTCCCCCTGAATTTTTTTTTTCTCTGTGCTCTCCATTGCTTAAGTCAAGTCCTTAGAGTGGTATTAGTGAAGCTAAATTCTCTCAACTTGAAAAATACTCAATTTTTTTATTATTATTAAATACCTTTTCAGTTACTAAAGATACGGCACAAAAAAGAAAGAAAATTGTTTAATTGTTTAATTTGTGTCCACTTTTCTGATTGGCAGACTCCTGCCTACAGATAGTGCACTGCAATAGCCTGCATTCACCATTAAGGCAGGGTAAAGAGCCACTTGGATGAGGTTATGGAGCTCAGTTTAAGCATCTATATCTGTCAGCAGATGTCTTCCCAAAGGATCAAATAAAAAAAAAAAAAATCATACATTTTCCTTTGGGTGAACATTATTAATGAGAAATAGATTTTTTTTTTTAAATCAGAAATTGCATTGTTACCCATCAACAAGTACAGTGTACCTGCAAAATACTGTAAATTGCAAAACCTGCACATTATCTGTATCATCAAAGGTTTATCCTAAAAATATTGCAAAAGTGCCATGGGTTTACTGAGCACTTAAAAAATTATTGTGAGTTCTTACTACTTACATAATTATGTAGTGATGAACAGGAAAAAAATGCTAGTCCAATAAATGAACTCTATACAATATATTTTCAGTTTTGGAAGTGTTAATGTAAGCAAAAGCAGAACTTATGACTGTCACAGAAGATCACAAAATAATCGGAGATACTGCTTTCTATTTGAATGAATATTCATGAAAAAAATTTATTATTTGCATATCCCTAGTAATTATATTCTTCTAAAGTTAAATTTCCCCCAAAAGACTTATTGCGGGGCGCAGGATAATTTCCTTATAGTATAAAATGTTATAGACTTAGGTTAGATAACTGCCCTAATTTCAGGTATCCATTGGTAACTATAATCCCATGGAGAAGTTGGTAATGAGTAAATTTGTTAATTCCTTCTACAAAACAGACTCAATTTGCATTTAGAACTGATGTCTGGAATCCTTTTGTGCTGCAAGTATTATATCAATGCCGTTATTAGATACTAAGAGATGTAACCAACCAAGTAAGCTGGAAGTAATGTTTAGTATATGTTTCAAAAGGCAAAAAAGAATATATTATTGTCTCTGCCGTAGGAGACTTGAAACTTTTGGGAGGCAAGTATTTTAAAAAAAATAGGAAAAGAATAACTGAGGAAAAATTTTCCCAAATTATTATTATTATTATTTTAATTTTAAAAAACAAACAAACAAAAGTGATAATAGATCTGCATTTGGTTTAAATTTCTCTGAGAAAACCCTTAGTCATTTATTTTTCATTTAACTTTTAAGAGAAGCTCATTCTTAATGGCAGATGCCATTTTTAATGTGAGGACAGAAAAAAAAAAAGAATTGTGAAAGCTCATCCTCAATAAAATCAAATTAAAAATTCATTAGTTGCTTGTTTGATGTAACTTCATTATAACCTTTACTTAGATGTCCACAAAGCTGTTTGTAATACAAATCATATGCAAAAATTCAATGGCTATTTTGAGTATTTTTGCATGAAAATAGATCATGTCTGTCTGAAATATTTATGTTGTGTATACAAGACATCATTATTTTCACTTCTGGTCAATAGTAAAACTATGAAAATACTTTGAAAAGGGAAGAGACCAGCAAGAAATCTGTTAGCATCATAATTTGTTGGTACAATTTTCAATAACCCATTATGCTCCACAGGAATCACCAATAAAACTTCAATTTCACGTCACCATATTTTCTTTTGAAATCATTCTGCTAGAATACCACCTTCACATATTCTGAAGTTTTGCAAGGGCGTTTTACAGAGTATTGGCAGACTTATTTTGCCCTGGAAAGTGTGAAATCAGCATTTGGCACATGGTTGTTCTGAGATCACCTTTGCCTTCCTTTTGCAAATTATCTGACTTTTATATTACTTTATTATCTTGCTCTGTTCTTTACTGCTGGATTCCCAGCTCTGTACAGCTTTTGAACTTTTCCAAGGAACAGGTTTGCTCCTGGGGTGTTAGGAACTGGGGTTTGTCTCTATTATTTTGTCTATATTATTTCTAAAGTCCAGACTGAAGAATGGTCACCAAAGAGAACAGTCAGTTTAGTGAGGTTTGGAGGCACTACATGTGCAGTAGGGATAACCAACGAGTGAAATGAGAGAGGAAAAGCAACACTGGTAAAGGGGGTACAAGAAATTCCAAAATATTTTTTGAGAAAGTTGCAAGTTAATGTTTTAATGTTATGTTTCACTACATTGTCATGAATTCTCATCCTCCTGATTTTTAGAGGCAGCCTTTCTTTTGTCAGTGGAAAATCCTTGATGCTTTAGCTTTTTGAGTTCTGGAACAAAGAAGTTCTGAATTCATTATGTTAAGCCTGAGGACAATTTTCCAAAGAACTGCAGTAACTAATGAAGTTTTAGGTACAAAACTTAATTCTACTTGGTTTGATTTTTTTTTTCTCATAAGTACAAAGTTCTATTATTATTATTATTATTATTATTATTATTATTATTATTATTATTATTATTATTATTATTTCTTTGTTAATATTGAAGTAGAATTTTTGTGGTGTTGAAATTATTCACAATAAAAGAATTCTAAAACATCTAAGTTATATAAATATGTATGGAGAGATACAAGCTCTTTTTATACACAATAGGATGGCAAAAAAAAAATCTGCAATCTTCTTCCAAAAGTGATCTCTTATAACCACCCACTGTTTAGTCATTTCTTAATAATGTGATGGATGAAAATATTTGAAAGCTGAAATACTAAAGAGACCTGCTTCAATTGAATCTACAGATGAAAATACATTTAAAAAAAAGGAAATATTTGGATAATAAAGTGTTAATTCAACATCCCTAACCACTGATACTCTGAGGAAATGGATCCTATAATCACGATGCTATCAAGATCCTATCATATGATGTATTGATGAACTCCCCAGATCAGGATACTTTTGTTCAATCTAGACTAAATATCTAGACCTAAGCGATTCCTGTAAAAGTTACAAGAGAAACTGTGACTTAATGTCATTTCCTTTACTGTTAAATCTTGAGACAGATTCTTTAGTCTTAGCTGTAGACCTGGAGATCATCGATTGAATCACTGAATGGCTTAAGATGCAAAGAACCTTAAAGATCATCTAATTTTCCTCCCTCTGGATGGGAACACCTTCCATCAGACCAAGTTGCTCAATGTCCTGTCCAACCTGGACGTGAACGCTTCCAGGGGTGGAACATGCACAGCTTTGCTGGGTAACCTGTGCCAGGGTCTCAGCACCCTCATGTAAAGAATTTCCTGCTAAGACCTCATCTAAACCTAACTTCTTTTAGTTTAAAGCCATCCACCACTGTCCTATCACTATCTGCCTGTATAAAAGTCCCTCTCCCTCCTTTTAATAAACCCCCTTTCAGTCATGGAAGGGGCCCTAAGGGTTCCCCAGAGTCTTCTTTTCTCTAGGGAATACCACCTCTCTCAGCCATTCTCCATAGGAATGATCCTCCTACCCTCTGATCTGAGATGCAGTATAAGGATCACCTGTGAGCTATGTCAGACTAGGTAATTTTTTTTTCAGCTTTGTGCAATCACTTCTCCTGAGAGATCTAAAAGGGGAATGAGAAATTATATCAAAATCTCCCATTTTGATTTGGTCATGTGTTCAACCCCCCTTTCATTGACTTTAAAGAATGGCCCCAAATATCTCCAGGTTAGTATTGTTAACTCACAGGGGCTTAACCTGACATGGTAATTGAAACACCATGGAAAGAAATACAATTAATGTATTAACAGTAGAGGATAGAATGAGAATTCCCAAAGTTAAAATTCCGAATTGGGTTGCTGCAACTGTAATCAAGAATTTTCATTAGGTGTCTTACATTAATTAAAGAAGCTAAAGGCACTGAGTGGCATTTGGAGGAAGATACTCTCTTCCCAATGAGCTTTGTAAAATCTAGGTGCCTAAAATGCAATTCCTTCCTCACCTTGACGTTAACTCCTGTGGTGTGAGAACACCACAATCGGATGAGAAGATATCAAATGTTTGTAAGAAACAAATAATTTCCTGTGTGGTTATCTCTGACAATAGGAAACTCAACATGGCTTTACACAGTAAAAGCAAATTTAAAACTTATCAATGGAAGAAAATTCATATTGAACAGGAAAAAAGAAAGAAAAAAAGTTAACCCAAACAAACTAATCTTTCAAAAAAAAAAAAAAAATCCCCACAAAACTAAAAGGAAACCAAAACCCGCAGAAAAATCCTGAAAATCAAAACAGAAAACTTAAAATGGAGCTGATTTTTTTTAATATATCTAGATACTCTGAAGAGGATGTAATCAGTGCTATATCTTTTTACTGGGCAGCTGCTCTGACCACATATACTTCATGGTACATGAATTCAGCTCATATACCTTAGAATCAGAAAATACCTAAATTTGTTTGTGACTGTGCGGTGCATCTCTTGGAAATCCGCATCCTGTTTCCTGGCTAGCTCCTGCACTGGGCCCACAGTCAAGGAACGGTTTCATATTCTGGGATACATCCCCGATCCTTTGGGTTCTTGCCTTCAACAGAAGCGTGGACAGTGGTGAGGAAGAAGGGAGGACTCTGGTGAGAAATTCAACTGGGGTTTATTAAGCCCGCGCGGGACTTGTTCACACCCAGAGAGAGAGCCCACAAAAGCAGGCTTCCTCTCTGAACGGTACCTTAACTATGGGGGTGGAGAAATGGGAAGGGGACAGCTTGGAACCAATCCAAAAGGTGAAGGGGGTGACTCTGAACATAAATGACAGTCAATAGAACAAATCAATAAATCAAGGGAGGGGAGAACTGGGACCCTGCCAATCACTCAGTGTCCTCACTGGAACCTTCTAGACATCAGGGCGAGGCTGTAAGGTGATGGACAGGACCCATAACAGTGATTGACACCTGACAATCACTCAGGGAAAACCAAGAAGGGTTTAACATGGGGTTACATGGGACAAACCATTGTAACTTATATAAAAACAGTATAACATAAAGAACAGATGCATACAGAAAACTGGTAAAACCCAAAATGCACCACTACATTTGTTGTAAGTACTTTGGCCCATGGGAGATACAAACTTCTAGCCAGAGTTTAAAGGTATGAAGCAAACACTGTTTTAAGTTCTACAGTACACAACCATGGCTAAAATGTAATTAGTAAAATATGCTAGGCAAGAGCATTGTGTGACCAGAACTATTCAATCAGAAAGTGCTGATTGAACATATATAATCACAATCAAAGCCTTTATTTAAATAGGGGTTACAGTCCTAATAAAACACAAAGGGAAATAGGGGCAGAGGGCTTCTAGACAGGTAATGAAAGAAAAAATTAAACTCATCCAATTACATCTGGGGAAAAATCCATTACCTATAACAGTGAGAGGACAGCCCCAGGAAAATTCAGATGCAAAACTAATAATGAAGGCGCAGTGTCCTTTCAACAGATTCTAAATGAGCTCTAATTTTCTTACATCCACCATTCCCAAACTATATAAATTTAAACTAAGCAGAAAAAAAGTGACATGCTAGCACAATTGTTATTCCAAACAGGCACAGCTGCTTGCTCACCTTAATTAGACCTAATCCCAAAAGGGAGCCAATCTTTCCCTATTTTCTTCGATGAGCTCACCTGATTTACCTCAACTTTTCTTTTCTAATAGGTTTTGCCCTAACCTTTCAGCTATTGTCGTTTCAGAAATTCTAATGGGAACTGAAGAGCTGCAGCTCCCTTGTGCCAAGCTGTTTTATTTTTTTTTTTTTTTTAAAGTAAGTTTTTCCCAAATGTCAAAATCTTACTGAGGTGAAGAGGTATTTTGAGACGTGATGGGATGGGGGAAAGAAGCTTAAAATAAGGAGGAGGAAAAAGTTTAATACGATGTGTAATTTTTAAAAACCTTTTCTTTTCTAAGATTCTGGGTCAAATCAAGAGTTTGCCTCCAACAAAATCTCTAGAAAATTGTGGGTTGCAGAAAAGGCTGAGGTTAGAAGAATCTGCCCCCTGGGTGCTGTGACAATGCACAATATCTTGGTGTCTGGGTCAGTGACAGCTGACCATGGAAGGAGATTTCCAATACCCACAAAGATAAGTATAATATAGAGATCTGCTTATTTTCCATTTTTGTGGATCTTCATAGGAAGTTAAGTAATCATAACAGAAGAATATAACTTTCTCATTAATGCTTTAGGTGAGAAAGACTGCAAAGGAAGCAGAGCAAGGTCCTGAAGGTTTTTCGCTGTCACTGTGTTCACTCTCCTACCTTCATCTGTCCCCAGGGTTTTCCATCAAAAGTGGGAGTAAAGACACACTTATTTTTCACAAGAGATGTCAGAGTTTATACTATTGACAAAGAATTGTACTACAAAGAGTTTTTAAAACCACAACAAAATTTAGAGAAAAAAGTTTATGATTATCATTAAGTAGTTTTTGACTCACTGTGTTTTGCTCTTCCAGGGGAAAGATACATTGGTGGTTATAAACCCACTTTTAAATATAGTCACTTCTCTAACTATCAAAATACACTCTCAAAATGTATTTTAAAAAAACCCCAAACATCTGCACATTTTAATACTGCTCCCATATCCTACCACTTTCCCATTCCCCTGAGTTTAAACTTGAATTTGCTTTGTCTAGTTAGGGGTATGTGAGATCAGCTCATTTGGAACTGATGAAGATAGCCATGAGTAAGAAATTACAGGACCTAAAAACATTTCCAGGAGACAGACCTATGTATATACACAGTCTCACCTTTGTCAAGAAATCATTTCATTGTTCCTGAGTTTTATTAAATCATGGTCATTTGATTTCAGAGGAAATCCTTTGTCTTAAAACAGTTATTGCAATTGAGAGACGAGAAAAATAGCAGCATCTGAATATCCTCTCCTTATCTTTCAAATTTAAAGGTAAGTAAATAAAAATATACTTAACTGTTCAGTATGCTTACTGAAATATATTTCACTTAGAGGTTTAATGTACCTCCAAGTTCATTTCAAATAAGAAAATGTTGAAGTTTTCTGTTAAAAGATTTTCATATATAGCTTGTATGGTTTTTGCACAAGTAATTTGGAGTAATTAATTTAAAAAACACTGAAAACTTTTTGTAATGCAAAAATGCATTCATTTTTTATTATATATATACAAAGTACTTTTCTAGAAATGCACTAAAGGAAAACACATGCTTATTTGCAATCAATAAAAATTTTAAAAAATATGAAATTGTAGAAATGTACACTCCTGTACTATCACAGAAAATACAAATACTTGTGACTACTGCACTCTAGGATTACAAAAGCATTTGTACAAATCCATTCTTAAGGACTGAAACAATCCCCATGTTCCATTTCCAGATAATGTTCTTCAAAACCACTGAAAGAAGAAAACTACCTGCTGTTGTGTCTCTTGAGAGGATCCTATACACTGGTGCTAAGTGTATAGGTAAACACTAGGTGCATTGCTTTCTCTTTCTTGTCACAATTTGAAATCTGCATATGTGAAATATCCCTGGATTCTTGGTTTTATTATTTTCAAAAATTGTGACATAGAAATAAAATGCACAAGAGAAAAGTAAGGGCTTTTCTTTTTGTTTGTTTTCTTTTACTCTTAATATATCAGATGTTTGACTCCTTATGTCTTTTCTTGACTGCTCCATTGTGAGCAGACCACAATCTCAGAGAAAGTGGCAAAAGGAAACACTCCAAAAGAGAGCCGGCAAAAGCAAAAATAATGCCCTTCAGAATTGCAGCTTTAGTAAAATATTGACTCTTAAAAGAGCAAATTTTCACCTGGATATTCACATTGTTCAAATTTCACATTATATTATTTGATGGCCCAGTCCCTTAGACTAACTGTTGTGGTGTGGCCTGGTTCCTTCACTTCTTTAAATCCTTTTGTAAGTGCAGAAGCAAAGATTAAGAACTCTCCTCTCTGCAGGGTAGGAAGAGAAGTCTAGCCTTTTAAAACATCTGAGGAGTAAAGCTGTATAAATAGCCACTGACTTGTAAGGGAAAAAAAAGATCCCCCTTTACAAGACAAGGCTGAGGTAAGAGGTCATGCTTATGGCCTAATGAGAGACACAAGGGGAATATTGTCATCACTCTAATGAATTATTGATTTAACACATGGAAAATTGAAAGCAGAGGACAGAACCAGAATGTGGGATATACAGGTGGAGGCACAATGATTTCCAGGAGTTACTTCTGGAGCGGAAATCGCTACACCCACTTTATCAAGGTGCACCAGCATGGTAGCACGACCACTTAGGCAGAAAGGGCTGAGCTGTGCAGGCATTACACCTTTGATGGTTTGAAATTGTGTCTCTGCTCTTCTTTGTAATGCATTGTGGACCTACCTGTTCACTCCCTTCTCTGCTGGGGAACACAGTGCTACCCCAACACTGTCAAACGCTATCCCACTGTTATCCCAAGAAGGGTTTTTTTNGTTGTTTTGGGGTTTTTTTGTTTTCTTTGTTTGTTTTTTCTTTTTTGTGGTTTTTTTTTGTGTGTCCCAGTAGAAGCATTTTGCATACAGCTGTGCTTTCCATCTGTCCAGTACAGGAGGTTCTGGGAGACCCGAAAGCATATTTATATTTTGTAAATCTAGTTTTCTATTCCCCAGTCCTTCTTTAGATGGGGCTTCCAGAGGACAGGGAAGTTGAGTCAAGCATCTGGAAATAAAACATCAGAGAATAAAACTCAAAAGGAATTTCTGCTCTCAGTGTTAGGACACTTAATTTGAACAAGGGTAAACTTGAGCTCTAGGAAATGTATGACTTCTACATTAAATAATCTTTACAAGATGGAAAAGAAGCCAAGAAAATGCCAGGAGCTGAGCAAGGACTTGCAGCTTGAGGGTTTGGAGCTTTTGTGATTCTTTCTCTTTTGTCAGTCCAACAAAACTTAATTCTATTATTTTCAGAAGAATAAGAATCATGCTTTCCCCTTATGGCCATCACCATAGTGATTAAAGTGCTTTACTAGGGGTGAGAAATGTAGGTTTGAATCCGCTCCAAAGGATGAAGGAACTGCACACATTCTGTTAATGAAAAAATAAATCTTCACCTTCTCTGTCCAGGATCTGTCCAGCCTAACTTTGAGAGGAGACATTTTGAATTTTCTGCGAAAAATTATACTACTGGATATGGTCCCCACTTCCCACAGCAAGCATCCATTGTCACTACTACCCTGTGATGTACCACAGATTGGGAGAGGAAAAGATGTAATGATGGGACGATAGTGATGGCTACTTGGCTTTTAACATCTTTGGGGTGCCATCTGTCTGTGGCTTCAATGCAAGTGTTCCTGGGGATGACAGGGAATACCTGACTGAAGTACCTACTGATTTAATACAGCAATTTCCTACTTAACAGAAAAAAATTTAGGACACCTTCTTATATGGGAAAGTATTTAAACACAAGCTTCATTTTAATTTAATTTTAAGCATGTTTAATACATTCCTGAATCAGGGCCACTTAGGTAATTGTGTGGCATAATTGCAACAGCCTACTTTAAAAGCACTGTGTAGCACCACAGAAATGTAATTCCCAGTGTCTGTTTACGGAGGTGATCTATAGCTTAATGTTAGTATAATCGTCATTTGATGCAGCAGTTGCTTAGATTGTAACACTGTAACAGTGTTAAAAAAAGGATAAATAAATACATAAAATAGCATAGTGTAAATTTCTCTTAAATTACCACTCCCCCTCTCTATGTATAATGCATCAAATGTACTTAGCACCAGTGAACCGGATAACACTTTTTTAGATGACTCACTATCTTCATGTTGGAGTCACATTCCATTGCAGAGAATAAAATGTGTTACCCTTGGGAGCAGAGAATTGAAGGAAAAAAAAAATTGAGGGAATAACTTCACATCCATTACTTGAGATGGTTCTTGTATTGGATTTGCGTGGCCAGGTTTTGGAAGCAGGGGGGCTGCTGGGGTGGCTCCTGTGGGAAGCTGCCAGAAGCTTTCCCATGCCCAGTAGAGCCAGTACCAGCTGGATCCAAGATGACCAAGGTGATAGTGCCTGTGGGATAATGCATTTAAAAGGGAGAAATTACTGTCCAGAAACCAATGCCGCTGGAGAGCCCTGCAGACAACCAGGGCAGTGCAGAAGGAGGGGCAGGAGCTGCTCCAGGCTCTGGAGCTCAGATTCCCCTGCAGCCCCTGGAGCAGCCCATGCTGAGGCAGCTGCGTCCCTGCAGCCCAGGGAGGGCACAGGGGAGCAGAGATCCACCTGCAGCCCCTGGAGGAGCCCAGGCTGGAGCAGGGGGGATGCCCAAATGAGGCTGTGACCCTATGGGAAGCCTCTGCTGGAGCAGGAGCCTGGCAGGACTTGTAGAGAGAGGAGCCCAGGTTCCAGCAGGTTTGCTGGCAGAACTTGTGACTCTGTGGAGACCCCACACTGGAGCAGTTTGTGAACAACTGCAACCCATGGGAAGGACTCTGGAGTAGCTTGTGAGGGACAATCTCCCATGGAGGGGACTCTGCACTGGAGAAGGGTAAGAGTGTGAGGAGTACAACCCCTGAGGTGGAAGGAGGAGCAGAGATGAGCTGTGATGAATTGACCTCAACCCCATTTCCCTGTTCCCCTGTATTGCTGTGGGAGAGGAGGTGGGAAATTCAGGAGTAGAACTTAGCCCACAAAAAACAGAGGGGTGGGGGAAAGGTATTTATTGAATTGGTTTTATTTCTCATTACTTTACTCCGATATGATGGGCAATAGATGATGGGCAATTAATTTCCTCAAGCTGAGTCTATTATTCCCACGACAGTGACTAGTGAGTGATCTCACCCTCTCTTTAACTCAAACATGAGTCTTTCGTTATGTATTCTCTCCCCTGCTCAGCTGAAGAGGAGAGCGACAAAATGGCTTTAGTGTGCACCTGGCATCCAGCTAGAGGCAACCAACCCACCACAGTTCAGTAAAATCCAAATAATTTGTGACAAAAGCATGGATTATTGCTGCTATTAGTGGTATTATTTAAGAAAAAGGCCTTTAGCCAGCTTAACAAACCATCTTGCAAATTGCATTACTTATGGCATTTTGCACTGTAAATTTCTTTTTGTTTCTAAGATATGTATGTTTTGAAGGCTTATAATTAACCTACTTCAATAATTTATATTTTGATGCATTCATGTGCAACTCAAATAAAAAAAAATATTGATGCAACTAATTAAATAAAAGTAAAATCGTATAAAGTTTCATTATAACTGTAATTGATTTGTCAACTGAATAATATAGCTAGATATATTACTCTGTTGACAAATTAAGTTAAAATGATAATGACACTTAGCTTAATCCTTATTTTTTATTGCATTCCTTCCAGATAATTTCTCAGTTCTTACAAAAAAGGAATGTAACTTTTCTCTTTGGTGTCTCATAAATCAGTGGATTCAAATTTGTATATTAAAGTCCTTCACAATTTCTCTTTCTTTTGATTGAAGTAGAATAATTTACAGCAGTTAATTGGCTTTTGCCAAAGTTAATTTGATGGTCATGATAGAATGCAGTCAAAATACATCTATTGTCCATAGGTCCAATAACATTTAGATAACTAGGTAATTAAACCACCTAGAATCCAGAGGCCTTCACGTTTTCCTTCATCATCACAGGACTTGCCTTGGAGAACAAATTCCCTGGCTTGGGATTAACTGGTATGGGGCAATATATTTTCCAACAAGACAAAGGGTGAAGCTCCAGGGATGCAATGCCCTAAGAGACCTAGGATCTGTGATGATAAAGGGTCAGTGATAAGTGAGGAACAGTTAAAGAAAAACAGTAATTGAGTGTTTCTCATAATAGAGGAACTTGAAGGTAAAAAGAAATTATAATGTTCAAAAATTGAAACGGTACCATGAGGGTTGATGGGTTGACCTTGTCTGGTTTCTGGGTGCTGACCAAAGCGCACCCTCGCTCCTGCTCCGCGGTAGAATTGGGAGAAAGCAAAATTAAAAATGTACTGGTTGAGACAAAAGCATTTTGATGAGCGGAATCAAAGGCCACATGTGGAAACAAACAAAAAAACTAAACAAAAATATTTATTTTCTGCTTCTCAAAAACAGAGGATGTCCATCCACTTCTTGGGAAGTGAGGCCTCAGGATGTGCAGTGTTTGCTTTGGAATACAAACACGCTAATAATGAATGTTTCTCTCATTCACCCATGCTCCATCTTCCTCCTTTCTCTCAATTCATATTGAATGATGAATACAACACCACAGTTTGAGAACTATGCCTTTGTTCAGCTTGGGTCAGCTGAACCAGCTTTGACCCCTCCCAGACTCTTGCTCACACCCAGCCTTTGCAGGGTAGAGGTTAGAGAGACTCTTGAAGGTGTGCAGAACTAATTTAAATGTTGAATGTGAGTAGTGCTATAGTCCTCACCCATTTTGTCTTGTTCAGGTGCAGTTCATTACAATCATGACTAAATATTTAGCAAAGATTTCACTTTATAATGTCTTAATTGAAACATTTATCCACTTTTTTTTTTGTTTATTCAAAGAAAGTTTTACTAGACCTGCATGTCCTTCTAGATAAAATTTCCTCCAAAATGTAAGGCATTTTAAAAATGTTCAAGCAAAATGTTTCAATTTGGAGTTACAGTATGACTTTTCTTTTGCTGTTTGTATTTTCTTTATCCAAGCTGTAAGCACTTGGAAAATCAGCTAAAGTTCTCAAAACATCTTTATTTTTCATTTTCTCTGAAGGAAACAGTGGGGGAAAAATACTATCTGGGTCCCAAATATTCCAAAGTCCAAGGTCATACGTCTCCTGATATTTACACAAAACCAACTTTCTTCTTATGATGCCAAGAAGAGTACCTCATAGATGAGAGATGTGTGGAATGCAGTGCAATTGTACAGGGCAGTTCTTCCCAGTTTGCAGAGAGCACAGGCACATTTTAGCCCCCAGCAATTCAGTACTGGCTCCAAAGCTCAGAATTGCTCATGCATTTAATTCTGGAGATCATCTCAGCCGAAGCAGCAGCATGCTGGCCGTGATGGCAACCATTACACTCGCATTCAAACATCATGCACTGAGGACTGAAAGTTTCAGCCAAATCACGAATAAGGTCTTTGTAGAAATTGAATGGTTCTCCGTTAAAATGTCTCTTAATCAAAGACAGGTACAGCCTATCGAACACTTACTTCCTCAAAATTATCCTTTAGATAAAGGACAAGGAGATAACACCACATTGCTCACTGGTTCGCAATCCTCACAGTCTTGATCTACTAGCAGTGCTCACCGTCTATTAAAATTAAGCTGAAGTCTTTCAAAATTAAAAACATGTGTTTCTATTGTTTCAGCTAAAATGTCACTGTCAGCAGATGAAGGTCAGCGGTCATGTCATGACCTTTTTAAAGTATTGCAATAACTAGATAAATTTTTGGCTGATATTTTTACACACTTAGGAGAGAAAAGGAAATTCAGAAGTGCTGTGTAGCTTTTTTCCCCCCACAGGCTGTGTTTTCTGCATAACACCCATTTCCAAGACACCCGGATTATCAAGTTCTCCAGGGAGCTCTACATGTTAATGACACATCACAGTGATAGAGTTCTGTTTTCAGATTTACTCTTGTACCAGACCAGTACACTCTCATCCAGCACAGGACAAGTGCAGAATACCCCCAAGAATTCTTGTGAAGCCACATTTAAACAGCACTTTCCAAGTGCCTGACTCTGAAGACCACATGGCATTACTGCCTTCCTGTTCATTTAGTGCATTCTGAATACACCACATAATGGATCCTCCTGTTAAATATCATTATTATACACTACATCTACCTATAGTTTTCTTTTTAATGGGTTAATTACTCTGTTTAGACATTAAAGAGGACTCAAACAAGGTTTCTACCGATATAAATAACATTTATGGTCCAAGATGGATATATTTAAATAATGTATCTATACACTCTTGTGACTACACAATGTTTAATATACAACATCACAGGTGACATTTGTAGATCTATTTTATTGTTTTTAAGGACTGCAAACATTGTGCTTATTGGTTTACCATGTAACTGGATATCAGTAATACTTCTAATACTTGTGCTACTTCTGTTGCACAGAAACCGTAAGGATTTGCATTTCTCAGGTTTTCTTCTTACACCCAGCACTTAAATCAGTTTGCAGTGGTGCATCCTTGTCACACACAAGATACAGGAAACACATTTGAGTCTACAAGAAATTAGAGCATTTAATTCTTTATTCAGGGCATGATAAAAGAAATAGGATATAAATTAAAATGCTTTCCAAAATGCTAATGCAAGTATTTTACCTTTTTGAGTGCAAACCACCAACTTGTCTAAGTGATCTCTATCTTATTTGTTTGATGCTAAAACTGAAGTCTAACAAAGGTAAAAAACTACTATATTTACCATAGAGATGGCAGGTCAAACTCCCCTAGAAACCACATTAGTGATGAAAACAAATACAATTTAATTACCTGCAATCAATAGAAAAAAATTCTATAGGCTGCATGCAAGTTATGAAAAATAGTAAATTAATGTTCTGTCACAGCCTGCAAGCATAAGAGCACAAAGATTCCATAAGTGAAATATGATTGCAAGACAAACAAAGTAACTGCAAAAACCAACCAGATCAGCTCTCCCTTTAGGAGCAATTTTTTTCTGAATTACCTAAGTAGCACAGCTATATGCGTCCTATTTTCATAAATCATATAAGCATTTAGGATCCCAGTGGGATCTGGACTCCAAAGTACCTCTGTGATTTGTGTGTGCATACGGAAGTCACTTAGGTGCTTTGGAGAAGGCTACTTATAGATTTTTCTTGGTTTTAACTTAAAAAGATGAAGAAGTGCCTCATATTTTTGCAGGAATTTTCAATGCCCAAATAATACTATTGGTTTTTCTGCTATAGCTGTCATTTGATAAGTCATTTTGTCACTTGGTAAAGAAAATTTTAAGTCAAAAGGACCACCTAATCTCTTTTTTGGGGAAAAAAAGTAGAAGAAAAAAGAAAAGAAACTAACCCAAAAAACATAGATCATCTCGTGCTAGGCTGTCACAATGATTTTTATATACAATCAATTCACAACGAGGCTAGACTTTGTACTGTTCTTTATTTCATTGATTTGGGGTTGGTTTTTCCTTCTGTTGTTTGTCTGTCTTCGCATGTATATGTATTCATTTTTATATTTTCATTTTAAATCTTCGAGCAATATCATAAGCTATCTTTTAATTGCTCATAGACAATGAAAGAATGAGAGACTACAAATAGAAATGATGTCAAGATACATTGTCTTATGATTTTTTCTTTTTAAATAGAACTAATATATCTTTTTCTTTTCAGAAATGTTAGTAATATAAAGAATATGACATGAGGAAAAATAGTTGTTATAGGAACAGATGATATAAGTGCAGTAACATTTGACTTTTTAAGACACAAAAAAGAGATAATTATTAGTTTTACTATCTGTGAAATACCTGCAGATAGGTATTCACAGGTTTATTAATGGAAATTTAGGTACAGGAAATTTAGCTGTTCCTATGAACACTAGAGACAGGAATCCACAAGTTACTATTGGGTTGCTCTATGTATACAAGGAAGCAGAAGGGGTGAAAATAGTGGAAACAAACAGAAAAGGGGCAAGATGTGCTATTTCTGTTTTAAAATATATCTTCTAGTGGTGTGGTACAGAAATCACCATCTTAAACTTCAACTGGTAGATGCTGAGTCTCTACCCTTTGCTGTAGACCTGGAATAAATACTTGATGACTTCAGATTTTTTTTCTTGTTTTACACCACTTTGCCTGAGGTCAGAACCTGGACACTTGACTTTCACCAAACCCCCTCTAGTCGAAATGTAATTTGCACCACCAGTGAATTAATTTTTCAGCCTCAGACCTTGAGTCTCCTTCCCTAAAAAGTCAACAATGCAATATCAGAAAGTGTCAGTGTTAGAAAATGTACTTTGCTGTATAATAGGGAACATAATTTCCTCCTCCAACAGATTTCTAATCTAAATAGTCTCTTATTTAGAATCCTGCATGCACTGGTAAGTGACGTTTTGGTACCCAGCTAGAAATGAGCAATAACATTCAAATGAAAATTGGAAGCTGAAGATCTAATCATTAACAACAGATGGTTCAACTTGAATCTGATAAACAAGTTGTTGGTCCCCATCACCTCCCCCCCCCTTCTCCTGCCCATTTCTTTTCCTTTTGCTTGCATATGTTTTTTTGTATGTGTGTTGTTTTACCACAGTCAAATCAACAGGGGGAAAAGGGTTTCCAAAACCAAAAGGTAAACCTCATGGTAAATCTGGCACACATTCAGGTGGAAGTGGAAATCGCTTGAGCATCTAGTGCTGAGATGTTTGAGATTTAATTCCGGCAGTTCAGTTAGCACAGTGGCAGTTTTCTTAGGCTCTGGATTGTCTCCCACATTGATCCATGTCCCAGTACTCTCAACGTACAACCTGCTACATTAAAAAATCCAAATATGAGAGACTCAGCTTCACTCTTGGATGCTCATATGCAGAACACAGTGAAAGGCAGTTGGAAACCTACAATTACATTTGGCCTATCATGGCTGGATTTCATCCCAGTTTTACAATAGGTCCTTCTTTCTCTTTCTCTATTCACCAAAAAGAGAGTCTTTGCCTTTGTGCCCACACACCCAACACAAAGGGGAATGTGGAACACAAAACTGCAATATTATCAAAAGCAATAAATGAAGAAAACACATGGGTAACATACGGAGGTATGCAATTGTCCCATTTAACATCCTTTTTTGTATTTGTTGTTGTGTAAGTTCAAAAGCTGCACAAAGAATTTTTGGTCAGATAAACATAGTTATTTTGCTCTGTATTAAAGCAGTTTGTGCAATCCAAACCTAAGTTAAAAGTAATTTTATTTTGGATATCCCCCAAGAACCCTGGTGGCATAATTGTCAAAATGCTACAAGTTTAAAGAATTAGTACCACAGTAAAGCATTGAGCCAATGGCATAGTCTCCCATCTCGGGAATTGCAGACTTGAAACTGCACTGTTGGAAATACTGGTGGAATATATCCAGACTGAGACTTAAAAGGGAGCACAGGAGCTCCACTGAGTTTTCACCGATTACCCAAGCTAACATTTGAAGGAGACTCTACAGGAGGAAGTATAGTGACTCTAAATCATTAAGAGCCAGGACTGGGAACTTGTGGGTGTCTGATTTCTGGGTCACAGAGAGTGTATAGTATCCACCAGTTAAAGATCATAAAAGCACTTATATTCCATCTAAACAAAGATCAGCCTGCCACATTACCATGAGCAACTGTGCAGTGTCGCAAATGGTCATCTTGTACAACTCAGGAAAAGGAGGGAAATGGGCAGTTGCTTAAAGCATTGCTGTTAACAAGGTATCTAAGCTTCAGACTACAGCCCCATCTGCAATGACAACCATAAAAGGAATATGTATGTACAGATTCTGATAATTATCAATTAAAGGACTTCCTAGAGCATTATCCCAGTATTGTGAGGTGAAATATGGTGAAAAAATCTGAAGTCCAAAAACACCATGGCATTGAAGAACATTGGGCTTCTGAGATTGACGGTAGCTTTCTTTTGTTTCTAGACTGGGAAATAATTTCTTCAGAAGAAATGATGCATTAAACACAGTTTTCCTACCCACAGAATGGCTTCACATTCTTTTGAACATGGAAGGAATAATCACACCAAATCAAATAAGCTTTGAGGTTTGATCCAAAATATTTATGTTTAAAGCAATGAATTATTTTCAGTAGTTGCCAACCCGTGACAGATTCAATCTACATCTGTAAACATCTGAACATTTTACATTCTGATACAATTTTCCTGAATTTACCATAGAGACAAGATTTTTGTGTGTATGCATGTTAATCCCAGTGTAAAATATCCCCAAATCAATCAATCAATTGATTAACAAATTAAGTGCTAAATAATGGATGGGACTGTGAACATTTCCTGACAAGATGCTGAGAATAAAATATGTGTCTACAATTCTTTTGTCTAATAGTCAGCCAACAAAGCATTGCACTGTTTTCTTTAGGAGTTTACATAAATGCTTGGAAAACAAATGGAAAAATGTGTTCAAACAATATTTTAGCATTCATATAACCCAGCAGAAATGGTCATTACACTGAAAAATGAATAAAATTCTTTTTCTTTCAAATTAAATTTTAATGTAGCAGAACTTTACCTGATCCCAGGAACATAAATAAATACAAGGTGACAACTAAGTATTTTCCAGCACTAATTATGCCATTAGTATTGGACATAATGTAAAGTTCTCATAAAATAACGTTGCTAAATGCTAAATGTGAGGGAAAAAAAAAAAAAAGGAAGGCAAAGCAAGAGTTGTGAAAACACTGAAGAATTCATGTAGTAAACTTTGTCTTATGCAAGAACTGCATCTTATTTATTTTCACTCCTAATTATTATTTTCTCTTAGGCTGGCATATGACTAACATTTGGCCTGTCTGTTACCACAATTTTGAGTCTCTTTTTAGATGTATTTTACAGCTGGGGCTTAGCCACTTTAAGCTGTTTTCACGTGGATGTGTCAATCCATATGTTTGTGCATCACTAAGTGTCTTACGGTGAGTGAAAGCTAAAGAAAGGGCTTGTTTTCTTTTAAAACCAATATGGAAAGGCAACTATCACAGTCATTTTGCAAAAGCAAAGTGAGGCATGAGCAAGTAAAGTGTCACATTAGTCTGTGGATGTTTGTGTGGTTAAATCAGAGCTTGAACTCTGGTCTCCCATGGGCCAAGCTAACAGCTTATTTTCCCTGACTGTTTTCCCCACTTCATTTATAAACAAATGTACCATCTATTGCCCGCACATGCACATGCCACTCAGACTTGCTGTGATCAACATGTTATGAAACAACCATCTAGTTTGGAGTGTTTAGGGCTGTTAGGGTAATGATTTTGTATGGCTGCTCCACTTCCCAGTGGAGTTGCGTTCTCCTAGATTTGCTTTAATGCAAGTGCTTTTTGCAAATAGAGGAGATGCTGGAGAGGCTTGCAAAAACACAAGCCCTTTAACAGTTCATTGGGAAGCAAAGAAGGATCCCTTGCTAACCAGACTGACTGTAGCTGTTCAGCTGAACAATCTTGTCACTCTTACGGTCTCTCTTAATATTTGACAACTGGTCATGTACAGCATGCCTCATCACACCATCTCTGGAGGCGCTGCATTGGGAAATTTGAAAAGATGCCACTCTTCTGGAAGGATACTGCTGCTGATTGAATGGTGAGACTGTGACTCTAGGTTCTTATTTAACATCTCATGCTTATTAAATTCCTGCCTACATTGAAACTTAAAAGAAAACAAAATATGTAGAACTTTGTTTCATGCAAGTTTCAAAGGGACACTGGGTTTTGGGACTGACCTGTAGTCAAATATCTACAAACATGGAACAAAAATCTTAAAATGAAAGAACAGGTTGTTTCCCCACATCTCTGTACAGAATTCCACTTGATTGCTGCCCAGTCTGAAATCTTGCTGCAGTCACCAGTGGCTCTCCTACACACCCTAAGAGCAAAATATCTTCTATGTGTCACTCAAATTTCTGATTTTTTCACAAAATATAAAGCCAACCCACAAGTTTAAGATTGAGGGACTTAAAATAAGTGTAAATGGGAATAACAATCCATTTGAACTGACCTATGGCCAGAAGGCTGAGGGAGTGAAGAAAGGGGAAAAAACCAAAAAACCCCAAATGTGAAAAAGATAGTTCAGTCTCAAAAGTGTCCCAGAGGGCTAGCAAAAGNGGCACAGAGGGAGAAAAAAATTTCTGAGTTTTTTTTTTTTAAAAAAAACTTTTAAGCAAAAGTGAAAGAAAAAAAAAAAAAAAACAAAACCACCTGGCACTTCTAAGGGCATAAAGAAAACAAGAAAAAATATTTTGCTTTTGTTAGAAATTAGCTTTAAAAAGTTTGTATAGTAATTTCTGTATCTATATTTTATTTTTGGTTTTTGCAAATTTTAAACCCAAATTGGCAGAAGTCAGGTAAACCTGGTGACAGAAGCTGTTGAAGTTGATAGATCTTGGTTTCAGAGTGTATGTTGTTAGTTACTTAATAGTTGCCAACACTTTCCATATTTTCTCTGTTCTCTTTAAATATTGTTGGAATAAAGGAGGCAAAAACAGCTCAGGAAATAAAGAAAGAAAGATTTTGGTTTAACTTTTGACAGTGAAGGCAATGATTTGTACTCATGGGCTCAAAAGCACACTGATAATAGCTCAGACATTTAGACTAATCTGAAGTTAGACATTTCATATAAATGTCCCACCCCTTTGTAATGTTTCTGTATTTCAAATTCTTTTCTTTATTAAATAATGAAAAATCTGGTCTTCAGCTAACCTTGGTAAAAAAAAATCTTTTTGAAAGCAATAAATACCTAGTTAAGTTCTAAAATGTTAATAGCTGTGCAAATAGTTACTGCTGTCTAAATGAGTGACCATTTAATGAATCACTTCCACCAAAAAGGTCAGTGTAGCAAGTCCCATGTGCATCATGTTATTACAACTTACCAGTAAATGACCACATTAATATTAACTGACAGATTGCAGACCTTTATGTTTATGTGCAGTGGGTTTCTGGAAAGTGCACTTCTGGGAGGTGTTAGAAAACTTTCTGCTAGCATATCATCCTGTAAATCGTGCTGTTTTCAGGTCATTACTCGTTCAGTGTGTGGACACCTTGTTATGGAGCTTTCTGAACGAGAAGTACGTTAGTGAATAAAGTACACTTGACCTCTCACCTTCAAAGTCCTTTCATTTCAAGTGTCTGGGACATGTCACAGATAGGTGTTTTTATCAGGCAGACCCATGACAGCTCTGAAATGGCTAGCTGTGCGCACTCAGGTCAGAGACTGTGTGCAGTAGCAAACTTTGATAGCCTGATGATGCTGATACTTGTTGTCTCTGTGATAAGGGTCATTGCATTAAGGTGAATTTTTGAATTAAGCATAATGTATCAAGCTTGTACTAGACACCTGTCATAACACCATGGCACAGAATTCCTTCACTGAGGGCATATATGCCCTCATGTTCACCAGCATTTTAATCCAGCTGTGGATTATTGAACTGTTCTTGGTAGAACTGAGACACACACACAAAAGCCTCAACTATCCTGGTAAGGGTGTGTCTTATGCAAGGGTCAGAGCACAGGTTTGAGCTCTGTCCTGCATAAGAGCAGGCCAGGGTTCTGCAGATTGTAGGAGTCCAAAAACTGCTCTTTCTCCTATCCTGCCATGTGGCTGTGAGGAGGTCATAGCACCACTGCTCATCAGAGAGAAGAGATGAATGGATTCATCTCATTCCACATGGAAAGATTTCTCCTCACCCAAGGTCTCTTCACCTGACCTCTCCTGCTGTCTTTTCATTTTGTCTACCCTCAATGATGTACTTAGACCTCTTGACCTTCGGACCTGTAAAATACCCAAGCTCAAGACAGTAAAATCAGGCACGCAAACACTCTGGGTCACTGCTCTCATAGATCTCTGAGAAAGCTAATTCACTTCTGATCACTGATAAGCCATTCCTACCTTGTCAGAAATTTACTGAATAAAATGAAGATGCTGAAAAAGTGGTTGGGAAGTTAAGCTTTTGTACATTTTTAAAGAAAGGACCACCAGCCTGCAACATACATTTTCAGAGAGCGTGGAGAGGAAAAATGCTATTAAAAAAAATCCCTACTTGCTAGTGTCCTTTTAAATAATGTAAAGCAAATTTCTTGTAATATTGTCACTGAACAAATAATCAGTTCGTTGAGGAAGATTTGTGGCTGCAATTATTTATTCATTTTAATGTTTGTTATTAAGCCTTCCTCTTGCTGTTTGCACCCATTATATGATGAAAGATCAATACGAAGAAGATGAGGAAGTGCAGAAATGACGGTTAATTATCAAGGAGTAAGGAGGAGAAGAGCAGCCCTGGTACAAATGCCTGTGAGATCTACAACCAGTGTTTTAGTCATTTGCTAATATTAGCCTTTGTTTTACAGTGTGAAGTGGTTTTGTTGCTGTTGTTAGTTTTTGTTGTTTTTGTTCGGGGTTTTTTTTGTTTTGTTTTGTTTTGTTTTCAACCTGGATAGTGAAGTGAGCACTGGAGACAAGTTTTTCATGTTTTTCTATCACACTCAATAGCAGGGATTGAATTATGAGAAGCAGTAGTTCTAAGTGGATAGAAGGAGTCCGCAATTGAGAAACAGGATTTTGAGACGTTTTTCCAATTAAAAATGTGACTGGCTATGTAATTTGTTTCCCACCCTCTTGTATTTCTACAGGTGTAAAACAGGAGGACTAACTCTTGCCCTCTTTAGTATTTTGTAATCTAAAAATTAAAAGCAATGCACCTTACTAAAGTCACAAGTCTGTATCTACATCTACATAGGCCTTGGCTCATTTATATATATGTAAAGACACTTCAACCATTTCTTTCACAATAGCATATTACTGTGCTAATTGTGATCTTTATCGAGAAAAATTTTTACTTTCTGGCTGACAAAATATTTGATACCTGTTAGTTTGTCCAAGGTAATATCTCCTTGTATTAGGATCCTCAGTTTGGTTTGTGAACTGGGGTTGCAGAGACTGGTTTTTGTATAGTATTGAAGAGGTGTCACAGCCTGCAACACTATGGACTGCCCAAAGAAGTCTTAAATGGACAACACAGGTAATTCAGGGTGAGTGAGCCCTCATGTATCGTAAGAAATCTGGTGAGTGCAAGGGCTCCCCAAGTGGGAGAAAGCCGGAAAGTAGTTATATGTTCCAGATTTTATATTGGTCTCAAGGGTTTCCTTCTAAATGCTTATGAAATTCATCATATAGCTTTAGGCCAGCCCTGAAAGTTGCCTTTAGTGAAAATCTCCCACACCCTGGATATTAGTACATACAGATGACAGGTAACTGTGGTAAATATGTCTCAGAGTCACTTTCTGTTTATGCAGGGCCAGGAACTCTATTAAAATGACAAAAATAATAATGTCTCTTAAATCATCCTCTCTCTTGCTACGTGTCCACAAAACTTTTGCCAAAGCTGCCTTCATTTCTAACTGATTTTAATCTGGCTTCTTGCCATGATTGAGGAAAAAATAACTCACAAGATGACACAGTTTCATTGTCTTTTTTTTTTTTACACTTTATAACTAATGTTTAATAGTAATAAAAAAATCCTTAATTGCAGTATATTCATATAAGTTTTCCTTCTGATCCTTTCCTTCCATCCATATTCTGATCCGAAGAAAGATATTCCCTTCAGCAATACTTATTTCAGCCATTCACTTCCTTGAGTTATTAACTTACAGAAATGCTGAATTTCACAATGAGAAGAAAGACACTTTTAATAATATCAATTACTTTATGGTATCATTTGCACTGTGTTCAGCATGATATTTTTGCTGCCTCTGACAACAGTGAGACTGAAAGTACCTACAAATGCATATCTGGAGGAGCAGTTTTCTGTCTAGTCTGTAAAATTGTGTACCATAGAGCAAGGCAGCAATCTATGCCTATGGCTATACATCTGATATTTAGCTATCCTGTTTCATTCTTGTGAGTCATCCTATTTGACTTACATAGGTAAATCTGATACCTCAGTGTTTGCAGTATTAAGCTTTAACAACAGTAACAGAAACCTTGGACATTTTCAGCATAGATAAATCCATCTCATTTGCTTTACTAAATGCTGCCTGGCAAGCAAAGCTATAGGATTTGGCAGCATAAGGCACAAAATGGTTGGAAACAAATCTGAAGCTCTGCAGATCACTCACAGAATTAAGTGCATTTCAATGTGTAGGTAGTTGTCAGAAGTGCTCCATAAATCTCTTTCAAATAAAAATATTGCATGATTATTTTTTCCTTGCATACATATCTGAACAAAATAGAAGCCTGCCTTTCCAAAAAGCTCCTGTCAGATTTTAGGGGGTTTTTCTCCTTTCTTTCTTTGCTGAATTGATTTCCTGTTACAAAAACAGATGTTAGACAAAATACATTTCTTGGCAAAGTTAAGAGCTACAGAAGAGAGCAAGACATTGTTCTTCATTTTACTATGCACTTTCCCTTGAAATTTACTGACTGCTTAAATCATCTCACTACACAGGAACCTTTAGCAATAAAATAAAAACTGTATTAACCACTAAATTTTATACATAACTGGTATTTCTTACTGACACAGAGTTTATGAAAGTTGCCATCTTCTGAATCCAATTTATATGAAGGCAATCATAATCTGAGGGCATATGAATTGATCTAGTCAGAAATGGCGCAAATAAAATTAACAAATTTATTAATTTTTCTTCCCCCTTTCAAGATCCACTTGTGGTTTTCCTTACTCTTGGCAAGTGATGAATAGAAGGCTGAATACAGTTTAGCCTCTCCATTAAGTAGAAACTTCCTGCTGGGATTTGAGGAAAATTCTGGCATAGAAATAGGTAACCATTTAGCTTCTGGGCTGCTTGGCCTCTCCAGCTCAAAGGAAGCACAGGGCCAGAGGTTATGTATTATTCATTTTTCAATTGGACTCAGTGGAGAAATTTGAGAGTTTACTACATAAATATGTTAAATTTAAGTACATCATGCATTTCCATAAAACTCACTGAGGCCCATATTCATCATTTCCTCCCAGCCCAACAAACCACTTTAAAACATGCTCAAATTGACTTCAACAGAGCTGTAAGCACTTACTGAAAGTTCAGTGTCCTTAAATGGTTTGGAGAATAAGGACCGTCTGCATATGTGCAAGTGCTTTGCTGAACGTGCATAAGTGCCCAATCCACAGCCCCAAGAAATCCATGAGGTTTCTCTATTGATGTCATTGGGCTTCAGATTTAGTCATAACAGTTGGATATTACCAGTTCAGAGCTCTCTTGTTGCTTCCTTGAAAGGAGATGGCATTCAGCCTTTCGTTGCAATGCCCTGTGCTTTGTGTTAGAAAGCCCTGGGTAGCCTTCTAAGGTTTGTTATTAATGGTGTCTGTGGGCCTTGTCGTGGTTACGGTTTTAAAATGCACTGCTCAAAAGTGGCAACGAACACAACCAGAATAATAATTCCTGTAGAAGCCACACTACCTGTTCCACACTTAGGGATGTATTTCCAAAAAAAGGGACTTGTAGAGCTGTTTATTACATGGATGATTACAAATATTAGAGCCTAAATTTAAGAAGTTCATGAATTAACCACATTATTTATCATACTCTCTCTTTCCACAGTCAGATGAGGTGAGAGCAATCTATGCTTCAGCCAGTTCCCTGACCCACATTAAAGTTAATTCAGGACTATTGAATTATGTTCTATAATCCTGATTTTGAAGGCAATTTCATTCTTACTTATTTCAGCACCTTCTGCTTTTAATGACCACTTCTCTTTTTTCCCCCCACTTATTTATAGGACTGTTTATACTACCCATGAGATGACAAGATATTTAAATTCTCCCTGAGACTTGTCCTTTTCTACAGCATCCTGAAGTAAATTATCCACAGGAGCAATTCTTGCCCTCTCAATCCTCACTCTTCTGTGCCTCAGAAAGAAAGTTCAATAAAGCCCTCACGTTTTATTATGGCACACCAATGAGATAGTTATTAATAATTTTCAAAATCATTCTTCATAATATATCTGGAAAGGGCAGAAACTTAGATTGCACTGAAAAAGCTATGACTCTGAGATACCAGACTTTATTAAAAAGAATTTATTAAAAAAATGGTTAACAAATAAAAGAAAAGAAACTGAGGCTATTATATATATAAAAAAATCTTAATTCAGCAAATTAAGAGAAAGCTCTTGAAGTTTGCAAAAAATGCACATTCAAGCCATAGGTACAGAAAGAGAAAAGCAGAATCTGAGAGGGGCAGTGACATCATGCCAGTCACAAAATTAACACACAGAGGCCACTCAATGCTCCCATGAAGCACTTCCCTGCAAAGAGACAAGGCTATTTTTATAGAAGAGGACAAGCATTGCTTTGAGAAGATCATTTGTGGCATATTACACAGAATTGAAGTATACATGCTGGCCACTTAAGACCCACCAAAAAACAGCCTAACGTTTTGAGGAAAAGCTTTAAAATGGAAAAAGCAAACATAAAGAGGAGAAAGTACTGGAAATTTGAAAATTCGTTTCATTCAACAGAGAAAAGTAGCAAAGTCAATGGCTGAACACTAGAGTTGAATGCAAACGAGAAATCAGGCTCTCATATTTAACAAGCCTAGATAAACAAATTTTTGGAACAAACTGCCAAAGAGAATGATAGTTTTTACTTGGTGAGTTTAATTCAGCACTTTTTTAGACAATGTTTGCCATAGTGTAGGCTGCTATGCTAGATATGGGAACAACTAGATAAAAGGAAATTATTTATGCAGGGTATGGGACTAGAAAAATGAATTATTTCACTGGGGTCATTTTTTTGTATGATCTTATGGATACTGGGTGATCAGAGGGTTTTAGAAGTTTCCCTATAGTGAGAAAAGACCAGTTCAGTCTGCTCCATTTATCAAAGTAAGGAGTTGGCTGTAGCGTAGACTGTGTGTAGGAAGTAAAAGAAAACCAAAACAAAAACCATGACCATGAGAACGCAAGATCAAAACCCATTATTAAATTTTTGGAAGCTGAAATGTCCAAGTTTAGGATGGATACATGGATGGTAGAATAGAAATGGAGTTAATGATGACAGTTTCAAAGTTTGGTTTACCACCATGATGGAGTCTGTGTTGCTTTAACTCTTTGTGCAAAGACTCAAATGTCTTTCTAAAAGATGTAATGCAAAAAAATGACTGAATGTGTGGTTCACAAGGGATCATGTGGTGCTGTTGGAAACATCCCTTTCTACAGTTACCTCAGAGAATTTCAAATACCTACTCAAAATCCCCAAAATCTCCAAAATGAAGCATAATCCAAGCCTGATTTATTAACAAGAATTTTTATTGTCAAAAAGGTTTAAAAAACAGCAACCTTCTGTCACAGTGAGTAACACATTTACATTTCATCTAAAATGGCTGATTTACCTACAAAATTTTTACTATGATGCATTAAAACACAGTGAAAGACCTGCTGGCACAAGAGAAGAATCAATACCATACTGCTATCTCTTCTCTTGTATATCTGTAAGTTTTGTAGCCTTTAAGACTTGTTTCTATTTTTAATCTATTGCTGCAATTAAAAAAAATAATAATAGTCACTTATGTTATTAACTCTACCCCAAAGGTTCTTATTAATTTCCAGATAAATATAATTTGTTGTTGTTGATTATTTGGATATAGACATTAGGAAGGATCCTGATAAGCTCCTGTGCCACATGGAAATATGGCAGAATCATTCATGGGGGTTATGCTGTAATATTTCAAGTGCTTAGAGCAATGATGCAAATGTCAGATGGCATAAATCAAATAGATTTCTCAAACTCACTTCATTTTCAGCACCCCAGATGTAGGTTTCAGAGCAGCACCTTGGTTTGAAATCTCAAAATACCCCTGGATTATGGTGCAACATCTGTTGTCTTCAGGAGCTGTGCTGGAAGTTAAACCAGTTTTATCCAAAGTAAATTACTTGGCTTAATTGCAGCAATGTTGAAGACTCCACCTTAAAAACTAAGACCTTTAAGAGACAATCGGGAAGTTCAGGAGCTTATTAATGAAAGTTTCTAAATTAATTCACTGACATTTAGCAGAAGGAATACTATTTATTCTTTCCCACCAACCCAAGTAATTTCTAACCTTCCATAACAAACAGAAGCATTCACATTCCATTTTCTAGATTCGAAGCAGAGTGCAAAAAAAAAAAAGGCAAAAGAACCAACTCTGTGATCCTAGTTCACTCTGAAAAACGCACATTCTTAGTTTGTGAGCACTGATAAAATTTCACATTCTCTATTATACAGTGTTGAAAATAGAAAAAAAATCTTTATCTTAAATATGACATATGACCAGATTTTCCTTTGCTCCTTTGCTTCTTGACCTATTAACATTGTTAGTTTTCTGTTCATATTAGCAGCATGGAATGAAGAAACTCTAATGTAAAGTTGTGTCTCCAACAACCCACAGCAGTCTTACTTTTAGTACCATTTCCCTAATGACCATGTACCAAAACACATAATTTTTTTCCATAAGTTAGCATTGATTTATTTAATACATTCTAGTTGCTTTGATTTTTCTTGGTCATTTGTGATATTGCCTATACTTTTCTCATAGATTTTGACATTTAGAAATTACAAAGAAAAAAATTAAAAGTGCTTAAATTAGATTTAGATGACAGAGCCTATGGAACTTAAAAAAAATAATCCTGATCATTCACTAATGACAACAACAAAGGATCCAAAGAAAGCAAAAAAGGAAATAAAAACAATAATTCTGTTCACAACCACACCAGCTGTACTTGGAAAATTACACATTATGCTGGAAACCATCTCTTATGATTATGATATCTTTTATGTTCTTGGCTTCCTGATACCAGAATTTTTCTCATTCTAAACAAACATGAAAGTGGGGAGGAACAGGAAGGTAGGTGAGTTCAAGCAAGATTACCAGCAACTTACAGCACAGCTTTGAGAAACTGAATTTGTTGATTTAAACACAGCACAATAAATCAGATTCCATGACCTTCTAAAGGTCAATTTCCAGCATTCGAGAAACTGAGATAAAGTGAAAAACTTGAAGATAAAAAAGAGTTGCTGAAAGCATTTTTCCCTCCCAAACCTTCTTGAGAGCATTTGACTTTGTAGGCCCCTCTGGGTCTTGTTCTTTTTTGCAATTTAAAAGGCGGAATGTTGTTTTTTTTTTTCATTTTTTTGCCTACAGTTTTCCACTATAGGCTAGGTACCTACTTAGTGATTATTTGACTCATTTCTTTTTCACTTGCTTCTTGATATTTGAAACCATGGAACACTCAGAGACCTTCCTCTGTTCTTATAGATAGTTCAAGCTAATTTACTGCATATTTATTCTAAAATATGTACACCTGTATATAATTACTGACACTAAAAATATACACTTAGAGATGAGCTCATCCAACAGAGTCAGAAAATATAAATCTCAAAGGAGTTTTTTAAATATTTATGTAGCAATCCATCACCTTCTACTTGTTCTTTATGGTCATCCCCATAATCAGTAAATCGATGTTCCATAAGAACCAGGACAGTCTTGACAGTCTTAGGATATAACCTTTCTGATCTTCTGGAGAAGAATCTAAATGTATGAAGTTGCACAAAAATCGAATGCCATTAGAAGATAGAAGGGTTCTAAACATTTGTACAAATTTCAATTGTATGCAATTAAAGCAAGAAAACAGAACTATGACACAAAAACAATAGTGATTCAAGGGTAACTCGGCATACAGCTTAAATATGCATATATCCACATTCCTAAAATGCCTACTTATCCTCTACTATTTATTACAGAAATTAAAATACTGCTGTTCCGGTACAACACTTTCAAGACTAGGCAGAGACATTATGTGAAATTATCAAATTTCTCATGAGAAAAAACATGTACTTCTAACTCTACCCAAATCAGGACATTTACAAGACTAGCAATAACTTTAAAATAGCAGATCAAAGTGATTTTGGCAAAATTCAAGCACCTTAAGCATCACTGAACTTGGAATCTTCAGTGAACCTGGTCCGACACACAAGACAAAAGTGAACAAAGTTTCACTGTTCTTAGTTGTCAGACTCCAACCAGATCAGCCAGTTTTGGTGTTTAGTTTATGTTTTTGGTGTTGAGGTGGTTTTTTTTGTTCTTTTTGGTTTGGGGTTTTCTTTTGGTTGTTGTTTATTTGTTTTTGGGTTTTTGTTTTGTTTTGTTTAGGTTTGGTNTTTCACAAAGGGAGAAAATCTTAGTTCTCTCTCCCTTCCCTTTCTGCCTTTCCCAAAACATGTTACCATAGACCTAAGCCACCACAAATTGCATAGCAATTTTTTTTTAATCTCGACAAAAGTCCTATGTATGTTTTGTACTTATGAGTTCTTATGTATAAATGAAAAATGTTTATAATACATACAGTGCATACATATATTTAGCTATACATTCTACATATATTTATGCATGCTATACAGAGAGTTTATGGATATAAAATAAATTTACAGAGATTGTACCTGTGTCTGCATTTTTTTGTGCATACTTACATTTTAATAGCACAAACTTTAAAGAGAGGTAAGGGGATGGGAAATGAAACAGAAGCAAGAACACACAAATGTTTAGAAAAGTTCTGAGATGAGAGAAGCTCAGCCAAAATGCTTTTGCGACCTTACCTCTGTTGGGTGCAAATGATGCTCTCTGTAATACACAGATAGATGTATAACCTTGTTAACTGCCTCATCCTGTGGTGTCATCATTACTTTAATTAATGAATTACCATATCAGACTGCAATGACTATAAAGTTTTAGGGAATAAGCAACCGTTACCTGTGACAATATGGGTTGGTGGACACCAATGGCTTATATTTCATATTGGACTGGCTAGAAATGATGACACCAGCAATGTCCTTCACTTAAAGAGGGAAAAGGAATCAACTTAGAACTTTCCCAAATGAAAAACTTTGCCCTTTTGTTGCCTTTCCTAATAGAAAACAAGTTAAAATGTACCATTGGGCAGGTTAATTGACTTACAAGTATGTCTTTTTAATAAGTGTCATAAAGTATGTCATGCAGCCGAAACTTGCTTCCAGTGCATTTTTTAAACTGTTGTCAACCAGATTAAAGTTTATTGTTCACATGTAAGTTTCCGTTTTCAAGCAGTAATGAAAGGCATTAAATTGATTTGCCATGCGTAGATATGAGGTGGGTTATGTCCTCTGCTCTTAGTCAATGTGCCTTTCCCAGATGCTTCCCTTCTCTGCTGTTTGTCTAAGCCATGAATGATCATGAAACATTCTCCCTTCCCCACGGCCTGAGATACAACTCATCATTTCTTTGGTATGCCTTAAATTAAAGGTTAGTGTATATAGGGACCTGATTCACCGCAGCTTGACTTCAATTTTGCCTTTTTATAAGTCTTTGAAGTTTCTGATGGAGAAGTGATTGAAGAAACCCTACAGTGAATCAGACTTTAATAGTGCTCTGTTCAGAGCATTGAGTGTCTTTCTTTGTTGCCAGCACCTGCATGGTGGAGCCCTGTTACTGAAATTAGTGCCTGACATAACTCAAGACTGTAAAAATTCTACAATCATCCCAACATTCAGCCTAAAACACAGTCTGTCAGTTGAGATTGTGCCTCATCTTCACAGAAGGAAAGAACAACTTAAAATAACAAAAAAGAGGATTTGCCAGTAAGGAAAAATGAATTTTAGGGAAAAGGACTTGTTATCAACAGTAAGGGAGAAGTAAATTGCAAAACGTGACAGACATGAGGAAAATTCCTGGAGCAGGATGCACTTAATATTGCTCTGGTAAGAACTGGGATTGAATTTAGCAGCACACTGTTTCTTTGATTTTTATTTTTTTTTCCATAAAAGGTGCACCTCACATTCAAGCAAAAAAAAAACCCAAAAAACCACAAACAAACAAAAAACCCACATATGAAAAAACATGCAAGCAAAGAAACAAACAACAAAAAATATGACATCTGTCCAGGTCTGTGTCTGTTTTAGAAAGTAACAAGTGCTGCCAGTCCAAAGTCTCTGTGTCTGGGTACTAAAAAGCTCTTTTTTTTTTTTTTTTAAGCGTTTATCTTTTTTTCTGCACAGCAGATTTTTTTTTTCTCTCTTTTTAGTATTTCCACCTCCTAGAAACTCAACAATGGACAGTTTCTCGGGTCCAGAAAACAACACAATTCAAGTGAGTAATTTATTAAACTGTTATAAACTTTCATCTCAATCAGTAAATTAGAGACTCCTGTGCTAAATAATTACATTTCAGTTATACAAGTACTTTTTAGGCTGATAGCCAGAGAGACATCAGGTTCATGTATTGCTTTTTGGTTTGTTTTTTAATGTTTATTTCTGCAAGCTATGTACTGTAAATTCATGAAAGCTGTACTTTAAGGATGCTAAAATGGATCCTGTAGCTCAATGTTGACAGCAATCTGGTTTTAAGGCTGTTGGGGTAGATCTCACAATGCAAACAGATAGATGGCACTTGTCCTGACGTCATGGGATAAAGTTGTTTAATCCTAGACGTTTCCTTTTCTTCTGACTAGTGTAAATCAACTCTATTATTGGAAAATTACATAAATTAACATATTTTCTCCACCTGTGAAGGAAAGAACAAGGTCTTGAGTAAACTGCAGCACACTGAACAGAATGATTTCGATGTTACTACCCTTAACTACAGAAATCCAAAATCTTGCCCTAACCCTCAGTGAAGTTCTTTGCTTAGACTTCCATGGGTCTTTACCCAATTTCAGCCTTAGCAGCGAAACAAAGAGCTCTGGCAATTTTGTCTCAAACTAAGTTCTTCTCAGTCCCTCCCTTCCCTCAGTTTCCTTCAGGCCAGTTTGGGTACTGATTAAAAATAACTGAATATAAATATTTTCTTTGCATATAATTTTTGTGGTTTTTCTTTTTCTCTCTCTCTCTATGTATTATGTAAGTCATTGCCGATTTATACTCCATTGTCATTCCCACTGCAACCCACTCACTCCAGAAACCACCAGACGCACTTACTCAGCTTCCACTTTCCAAACTAAAGACACTATGACCTGGGCACAGTAAACAAAGTTAACTGAAACCTGCATGAATAATTTAATCACGGAATGATGATTGGCTAGGCAGGCAAGATGAAGCTTCTGCCCCCAAATTATCAAATGCTTTTACAGAATCATAAAAAGAGCAATAATTTAATCTTTTTTTTTTTTTAAGGGCACAAAATATAATGCTTATTAAATGCTGGGTACAGCTGAGGTGTGCACTGGGATGAAATAGAAAGCATGCTCAGCAGCAATATGCCAAATGCATGTTTTTCCTTTTTGCTGACTGGTAGATAACCTGACCAAATTAATAAAAATACTCTACTGACTTCCCCTGCTACCCCCCTTTTCTTTTGAACTGTTTTGCTAAGTTATGGTACATTGCTAGAAAACAAACCAACCAGCAAAAAAAAAACATAGAAAAAAAAATAAAATACAACCAAACCCAAAGCACACAAAGCTTTTAAGAGAGAAGTCTGTATTTCCCTTGATTTTGCTTCATGTGACAAAGTGCCATGTTTCGTATTGAAAACAGAGGCTGAAGTAACAGGAAGGTACCAGGGAAAGAAAATATGTGTACTCTGTCATGCTCTACTGCTGACTCACTCCCTAGTTAGGAAGTTGCACTTTCTGCTCTTAACATTTGCCTCATTCTCTTGACCATTAAATTAGGGTTAATGTTATTTACTAACCTCAGTATGGAAACAGAGTTCATTAATGAGACACAGTTCTGCCTCAAGAAGAGTCACATAACTCTGAATATTTCGCTTGGATTTCATCATTAATTGTATCGACATTACATTTCTTTTGGGGAACAAGAAAGAGAAAGCAGCCTGCTGATGAAGGAACCAGAAAATGTTGCCATCCCATTACATGAGCATGGGGAAAGAGTTCTATTCATGCTCTTAAATGAAAAAATAAGTAAACAAACAAAAAAACCCCAACAAAACAAAACAAACAAACAAACAAAAAAAGAAACCTAAAAGAAAAGAAGAAAAAAAAAAAGAAAAGGATAAAGAAAAAGAAAGGAAACTTGTTCTGTAGCACCTTAGTGGTTAGAATATGTCTTCTTTGTAGACTGCAATCCCTTTCACTATGCAATTCTGCCAGCATGAGTTTGTGAAAGGCAAGCCCTGCTTGATCCACCTGATCTCCTCTTATGAGACGGTGGCCTGCTTAGTGGATGAAGGAAAGGACTCTAACCGAGCTTCAGTAAAGCCTTTGACACATTCTCCTGGAGAAACTGGCTGCAAATGGCTTGGATGAGTGCAATCTGGAATTACATCCAGCTGGTGTCTGGTTACCAGTGGTGCTCCCTGGGGATCTATGGTTCTGTGTTTATGTGTAGCCTAAGAACTGGACAAATTACTGTGTTTTCTGCACCTGAATTGAGGAATGGTTTTTAACTCCACAAGCAATGAACATAATAGATCTGTCCTACTTTGAGTTGTTGTGAATGCCTGTCTATTCACTCTCCTGCACCTCACTGAGAAACTGCTGCTCTGCTCACAGTTTGATCATTCATTTCAGTGGACAAATGCACCACGGGAGGGGTCTGGCCAGATAAATTGGCCCGGTGACTGTCACTGCTGATGGGGATATTTCTATTTGCAACTATCACTCTGAAAATATCTCAGATTATGTTTTTCTTTATATTGTAAAATTCTTATTAAGCTTGTATTTTTCTCCCCCAATCAGAAGGTTTTAAAATCAATATAAAAATAGAGAATATTTAATTCACAGTTTTATTACCTTTTTTTTTATTATTATTATTTTACTCTAGGTGTTCTTGGTTTTCAATTCATTATGAATTTATTAGGATTTTTATTAGACTGGGTTTCTTTTTATCATTTTTTTGCATTTGTTAGAATATTACATTTTAATATATATTAAAAAAAAATCTTTGAATGGAAGTGAAACCTGCTTTAAAAACAAACTGATAGGATATTCAAAGGAATTGCACAGACCAAGGACCAGATGGGTCTTAGGTGCCTAGCTGCCTGTTGAGGATTGAGCCTAAATTCCTAGGTTATGAATGTTCAACCTACCTGATATATAATTTTAATAGGACTTGATGTAATCATTGAAAAGCTACTGAAAGACTGCTACCAACTCCAGCAGACTTTGAATAAGGTACTGGAATAAGAGCAGAATGCTTTGTGGTGCTGATACATTGTATAAAATTTAATTCATTATCAAGTTTACAAAGATTACCCTTTTCCCAACTGACTATTGTGTAAATATCTTAAAACCCTCTGGGGTTGAGATGTCTTGGCCTGTTTCATGTTCAGTGTTCATTTTCACTCCAATTATTTTTTACTTGCTTTATCTACACATATAATCTGCCCATTCCTCCCACTTAACATATCCTTTGAACTTTTCAAATGCCTTCTGCTCCTCCTTATTATCTTTGCTTTACCACATCCTTGTCTCTTGTCCTATTTTTGATACTTTTTTCTGGGATGGATATAGCTCGTATCCATCCTCTATATCTGCCAATTAGATACAGAACTTCATACTTTCTTTTTTTTTCCTCTTCTTCATAATGGTCGATTTTCTGCACTTCTGTTGATATCATTTCACTTCCTGAAAAATCATTCTATATATTAGATCCAAACCAGTCTCAAGAAGAAAAAAAGGAGGGGGGGGTGGAGGAGAGGTAGTGATGAGGGAGAGAAGTTACATTAACTTCTGAGATTCTATTTTCACACACCCAGAGGAATAATTCATATCTGAATATATTATGATCACTAAAGTAGACCTTAGTTGTTCAACTATTTCTGTTGTATGTATCATGCCCTGGGGCTTATTATCAGAGACCAAGTCCAGAACAGTTTCTGACTGCACTTGCTGCTAAGTACAACTGATAAAGGTGTGGATGATCACAGTTTCTCCCTGACCCTCCAACTATGGTCCAGTCATTAGCAAAAGACATGAGAGCTATCTTTAATAAATGTTCCGCTATGGGAATAGGAAGCTGGAGATGGAGAAGGAAAATGAACAGGCATATGTAATGAAATGATTGATGCTTTATTTTTTCTGCATCCTTTTCAGAAATCTAAATGCCATCAATGACCTACATAATCCATTGTCAACATTTATTCATATTTCAGTTATCTCCATAGTGGTAGGCAAGCTGCTTATATCATTTGTCTCTTCAGGCATAGTATCTTTCCTCTCTTATTACTTTAATCAATCATTGTTAGCTTATGTATAGCACATATCATTGCTACTGTTCTGTGGTGTGTCAGTCATTCATGCCAAACAGACCAGCTAGCAGCCCCGAAGGACCTCTATAAATGGAAATTCTCCTTTGCAAGCTGTTAAGCTTAAATGAGAGCATGAAAGCCCTTGCACAAGCATCATAACCTTCCACAGTGCAGAAGGCTTTGATAACAGTGATGTCAGCACTTCCCAAACCAACACATCTCCAGGCAATGTGATGATCCTGCCCATTGCTCTGTGCCACTGCCATATAAAAATCATCAAAGAGCCAGGCTGAGGTCCAAACCCATGGCAAGACCCAGCTGCCTCCCATTTCACTTTAAATGGTTGCCCAAGGCACTTGATTTAACAGTTTATTAGATATTAATTTAGCATCCAGTATCCTTTTCTTTGCCAGACTGAGGCAGGTTTTCTTCCATATGCGCCTTGCTAATAACATAGTAGGCTCTGTCTCTACGTTCAGAGCTGTATAAGGTGCAGAGAGAAAAAAAAAGTGTCTCTGTGTTGATGAGCCTGTGTCAGGCTGAGAAACAAAAAGGAAATGAAGGCACGGAGCCAGGACTCACTCAAGGTGAAATCCTAATCCATTGAGGACTCATAAAACCTCTGATGCACACAGCTGCACTTGGAATACAAGGCACGGCAAAGAGAGAGAAGTGGTTGCTTACCAGTACCCTCCCACTACAAGGTACTGTTATTTATGTCCAGTTGGATATGTGAGGCCACATTTCAGGAACTAGTTAAACATTATGCTGATGACAAATCTCCACTGAAACACTACTGAAACAAAAGTGTTATCTGATCCTCACCTCATGACTTATGTTTGCCCATTTGCTCTTGAGCTTCTCTATATGGAAAAAACGTGGATTTTATTAGATGAATTTTGCACCTTAGAATATGCTGTTCCAGACTGCCAGTTCTGTGCTCTGATTCCAATGCTTCTATCTTATGGGTGCAGTGTGGAAGCAGAGCATATTTCACTGTCTGAGAATCTGGATCAGTGTTCTTATTAAACCCTCTTTGGCAGACTGGTGCTGTTACGTCAAACACAGAACAACAGGGAGGATGTAAATATACATTTCCACTGTCTCCCATCTCAAAATAATCTTTATATTTATTATGCTGATTCCTGCTAGTTGGCAGTGATGTTCCACATTTCCACCTGTTTGCATTTACTCTACGACTGTCAAGGGAACAATGGGGAAAATAATGCTCTTGTGAGCCATTCTGTTCACTATGTGTCAAAAAGTAATTTCAATCAAAGAGTCACTAACTTAATTGATGGCGATGGCTCCATCCAAAAAACAACCAAGGAATTGATGTGCAAATTGCACATATATTGCTCTTGAATTTGTGAGCATATTCTTGTTTGCCTTGACAGCATGTAAATTACCTTTTGGACAGTTCAACACATTACTTAAGATGTGGCTGTGTGTGAATTTTTTAGCTGCTTACAGGGGCAATAACAGCCTTCCCGTAACACTGAAACTCACGTCCATCTTCCTGGGTGGGTGTTTTTGTTGGTGGTGGTAGGCTTTTTGTTTGTTTCGGGGGTTTTTGGCTTGTTTCTTTTTTTGTTTGTTTTTGTTTTGTTTTGCTTGGTTTTGGGGTTTTTTTGGATTTTTTTTGCTAATTCATGGAACATACCAATTACTGCTTAACATCTTGAATTTTAAACCCTGTGCCTTTTCAGCAATGGAGCATGCCAAAGAATACAATGAGGCAGTGATTCCCTCAGCAGAGTAAATCTGGAGTTAAATAGAAAAGATCGAGCAAAGTGCCTGGGAAGGACACACTGATTCAGAGACTTATCTAACATGTTAGCACATTAATTTGTCTCAAATAATTTTAAACTCTCATATGACTTTCCTGAAGTCAAACCGTAGTTGCTTGAGGTTTCTGATATAGTTGGTAGAAAGAGACACACGACATTCAGAAGGGATTCGCTACAGTTTCTGATGATTTTGGAATCAGACAATAATAAAGAGGCTTGGGTTGGAAGGGGCCTTAAAGTTCCTCTAGTTCCAATCCCCCACCATGCATGCAGACACCACCCACTAGGTCAGGATGCTCAGGGTCTCATTCAACCTGTCCTTGACCACTCTAGGCATGGGAAATAAAGGAACCAAATCCTGGTCTTTGGTTCGAAATTAAAAGGGTCTATTTAACCCTGCTCTGAAATGGGTTCGCTATTCACAACATATCTATCGAATATTAACTCCAGAAGGCAATGATTGAAATCAATATTCGCCATTTCAGGGACTTTTCAAACACGTAGTCATGGTATTTGTTGTTGAAGCCCACAAATATAATCAGAATGGACCAAAGATGGCCAAGGAAGCGGTGCTAAAAGATAAACATGATTTACCAAAGTCACGAGTTAAAGTTTTTGGCAGATGAGTTTATACAACTATTTCTGGATATGCAAATGTGAACCTCGATGGTTTTCTTAGATAAGGAAATTATTTGAGAATTTTTTTGTGGACTTTTTTAGTTCAATTAGAAAATAGAAACATCGGTACTGGGAATCGAGTCGCAAAAATATTTTTAAAAAACTTTTGTATCTATCTACAAATGTGTGCGAAATATGTGTTTCCTATAGATCTATTAATTGAATTCTCCTAAGGAGATAGAAAGCTGCAGTACCTAGAAATACTCTGAACATCTCAGAAGACTAATATGATATCAACCAACCTTGAAAAATTGTAAGTTAAATCACACTAAACTGAATTATTCCTCTAGTTTCAACCAGATCTATACTATTTGACTTCCTTGTTCAAGCTGTTTGGGTAACAGAAATGTTACCCAATTTACAGCTCATTAGGCAAAGAATAGTGCTTAATTTTTAGCTCATTCTGCAAAGGAGTTAAATTAACCAGTGGACCTGAGACAAAAAAAAAAAAAACATGTTACCAACCTGAGAGCAGCTTCTTTTTCTTCAGGCAGTGATACAAGTCACAAGTCATGTTTTCTCCATAAAGACAAACCACAGGGAAATTACAGTGTTTATATTTGTCTTGGACTGAGAAAACTGAATGGGAAAAGCAGTTTCATCTTCCAGAATAAAAAAACTAATACCAACAGCAAAGTCCTGGGGAGAAATTTCACTCCAAAAACTAATTTCTGAGTGTCTTGTTACACATAAAAAAATCTGATTCAGCAAAGAGTTCCTCCCTCACAATTATCTGAAATATCATAATTTCATAAAATTGAATATCATCAAGGCATGTATCATGATGTTTGGCTTTTTTTCCCCTAGGGCCAAATATGTGGGTTTTGAACATGAAGAACCTTCAGTCTAAAGTTACTTTAGATGTCTGCAAAAAGACCTTACAGAACTTCTAAGAACAGATTTTTGAAAAGTCGCACCAATATTTGTTGGTTAAAAGAAGTTAACAAACATCTTTCTTTCCATAGTTTCTGTTTTAGTCAATTTTTTTTCTTGAAGTCCTTCTCTCATCCAGTGAGTTTCTTTGCATCCATGTGTCATGTCAGCTTGAACCTTGCATTGATAATGGCATAAACACACAGAGAAACATTCATATATAGTGCTCAGATTCTTTTGTTATTCCATCCTTCATTTTTATTTTTGCTGTGGGTGAACTATAAAGTTCTGCTCAAACTAATCAACACAAAATTATTATTTAAAAAAATCTTCCTTTCCCTTCTCAATACTCTCATAATAATCTATGTATATGAATCACCCTTGGCAAAAGGAAAAAAAAATAGAAAAAAATTCCAGCTTTAGATGCCTGCAAGCAAATACTGATTGGCCTAACAACAACNATATAATTAATTATAAGCATCCCTCCTTCTCTGGGAAAAAAAAAAAAACAAAACCAAACCCAAACCAAAAAAACATCATAATGTATCAGTTTGGGGATTAATAGGGTATTCTGAGTTCCTACAAGGCTCCATCTGCTGATAAATCTCCTCTAGAACTGGCTGTGATGCAACATATTTGAACCCTCTAGAGGCAGCTTAGGAACATTAAGATGCCATTAATGTTCATTTTACATGTCTGAGCTCTTCTTCTGGTTGGGCTTCCTTTGTAAAATGTGACTGTAGGGTTATTTCCATCCAGATGTCACAGTGCATATCTGTACTTGTTTATGGTACTTAATAATATCTTCTGGCAGAGCAAAACAGTCTTAGAAGGCAGTGTATTTTTCTCAGACTAAACTTGTAGCTGCTATATGAATATGCAACATTTTAATGCAGGAAAATTAAAAGGAAAATAAAGGGAAAAAATGCCACTCATAGATGAAGAGGATGAAAGCAAGCAGTAGAAACATTGTCAGGTTTTTAAAATAAGGTTTAATGAGAATGAATTGGGCCTTGATACAACATAAATTGGACAATTTACATGCTTAAATTAAGCATGTGTTTAAATTGAGCACAAGCACTTTGCTACCTGGGGATTTAGTGAAGATCCATTATATGAAATGTCCTGGAAACCATGAAATGCAGTAGGCAAGTACTCTGAAGAAAGACAGGTTGCTTCTTAGTCTCTTTCTGATTCTTCTGTAGGTCTTGAAACTCTCTGATCTGCTTTCCCATGTGTGCTTGCACTCTCACGCTAGGCATATCTCGTGAACCTGTGGGCCTTGTCTTTTGCTGTCCTGTGGGCAGGAGAAATGAAGTGCTAGAGACAACATTAGAATATGTTTTTCCTTGCCAGTGGAAACATTAGTGCCAGTGACTTCTGACAGCCATATGTAATTTGTCAGAGGATTTCCAAGGTACCATGCTGCTTTTGACCACAGAGGAAAAAAACTGAATGATCAAAATCTGTCATGTTTCTCTTTTTTTCCTTTTCTATAATGGTGGTTTCAGGATTGGAAGCTGATGGGGATGATGTTGACACAGACTGAAGCAATCAATGTTTTCCTTTTGCTGCATTTTTGAGTTCTCGGGGTTCTGATTTTCTGCATTTCTCAGCATTTGCAGGAATCCAAAGCTGATTCCTGCACCCTCACTAGTTTACAAAAGTCTTTAACTGAAGCATAAGGTACTACAACACTCACAGCTCAGTCCTGAGAGTTGTCAGTGTATGACAACTCCCACTAAAGTCAGGAGGAATCTTATCATGGACTTGCGGACTTGCCTGAACTCCCACCACCAAAACAGACTCAGCAGTGCAAGTAAGATATGAGCAAACTGCTCTTTCATGACCCAAAGTAAATTCTCTAGATCTGCCATTGATTCTCCTGACAGTCTTGGAAAAGCAATATGCCTCACCTTGATGATTTGTAAACTGCAGATATCTTTGCACATCTAGTTTTGAAAAGGAATTTGACAACCATGTCATGAAAACTGGTATCCTGGTTTAGGGAGCAACTTTTGAGCCCTAGACCTAAAGGAGAATCTATTTTTGTCAGATGTGTCCATACGACATGGAGGACTAATCCTGATTTTATTTCACAGGAGGCATTACACAGAGGCTGATTTGCACAGCTCCAGGCAAGTCGTGGAGCTCCAGACTGCTCTCATTTCGATTCCCTGTGCCATTCTGACGGAAGCAGAGAAGGATGCACCCAGAAAAAAGGGGAAAAAAAATTATCTTCTCCTTCTTCTTAATGATGCCAAATGTGAATGGTGCAATAAAGTACATGCGTAGCCACATTATCTTCTTTCCAAAATGAGGTGCACAGAAATCGAGAAGTGCCCATCACGCAGTATGAATATGCAAGTAGTCATTACAACAACCATGATCCAAATGTGGCAGCAAAGCTTTGGAGGTCTAAAGAAGATGATTTCATGCCATCTGCCACCTGCTTCTGAAGGATAATGGCTGGCTGGTGTGTATGAGGCTTGTTCTAAATGTTATCATACTGTCTTCTTTCTTAAATTATGTGGCTAAAATGAGCCTGTCTTTGTTTTATTTCAATTGACACCAGATGCAGGGACTTGGATTCGGGTTTTCTGTTTTGCAAACACAGACTTGGCAAAGAGGAAGGAGGAATCATAGTCAAAGCAGCTCCGATAACAGAAGAAACCCTTCTGATAAGCCTTCACTTAAATTTCATCTGTAAGGAAAAGAAACAATAAAACAGCACAGGATTCAACATTTCTCTGACTGTCATTAAAGGAACAAAGAATTATGTTGTTTCAAGTATTTTTCTAATTCTAGTGCTGCTAATAATTTTGATCATCATTATAAAAATCCAGACTTAAAATACATTCCCCGTATCGATCTGGCATACTGAAAAGGTTTACAAATAGTGATATCAGAAATTTCTAGTAATTGATTGTTACAACAATCAACAGATTTGAAGTTTTTTATCTCTGCCTTTTAGTTCTCTTTTGCATTACCCTAATGCCTTATTTTTTTTTTAATTTTTAATTTAACCAATAATCACATTAAAGCACAAGGAACTTGGTAATGTTTGGCTTACCAAAGAAACCCGAAAGAGAAGTTCAGTCCTCAGCAAGGTTAGAATTGGTCCCCATCCTTTAACAAACATGCCACGGACTACTCTTTTCCAAATGTCACAATTTTAAATCAACATTAGCCTTGTCATTATCATCTAATCTTGGAGCAACTCCTATAGAAAAGAAATAAAGAATAATCCTCTAACTAAATTGTGTCCTATCTGGGACAAAGGCAATATTTTGTTTATGAGCCCCTCTGATGTTGTCTTTCTTGTCTGGAAGCCTGAAATAAGGTAATAATACTGTCTTGAGATTTTTTTTTTTCTCTTTTTTATTTTTTTCCCCAATACATCTAGAAGATGAACCTGGAACACTTGGTTCTTTTAAACAGCATAAGTAAGATGAGAAAAAAATGCAGAATAAAAAGCTTTAGCCACAATGCCACAAAGTAAGAGGATTGTACACAGAATGGAACTTTGCCTCTTTTTGCTTTGAGGCAAAAAAGCCCAGCATGTCATGTTTTGTATACAGAGGACATGGCCTGTTCCTATTACAAATGGAACATTGCCCTCTTAAATATACTTGGCAAGCACAGTCACCTTTCTCCTCCCCTCACTCTGACAGGGACACAGGATTCCCCATGAGGGCAAGCCAAGATGACCCAGTGTCCTCACCAACAGAGATGTCTTGTGGGGTCCTGAGACAGGAAGGGGAGATAAGGAATTGTGAAAGAACGAATCAGACCTAGGGTTTATCCACACGTCCCATCAGGATGAAGAGAAGGTGGAGCTGGAGAAAATTCATGGCATGTATCTGAGTAATGACTCCAGGAGATGAGGCCTGAAATCTACTCAGGAGACAGGGTTGGAGAACAGGACCTTGTGATGTCATTGAGACAGGGACATGTGTCCAGGATTGAGGTGAAAAGGGCCTCCCGCACCATGGCAGTGGGCAGATGGGGGACTTGGGTGATGGGCAGGGTCATTCAGGAGGACTAATCCCATATGTGCTCCTCAGAAAATCAAGCTGTTTTCTGAAGGTTACTTCAGCTACAGCCAAGTGACAGTGGCAGTGCCATTGTGTGCTCTCCACAGTCTTCTCTGTGTTACCCATGGAAGTGACCACGTCTCCTTTCTTATTTCCAGACTTAATCCTCCCTCTGAGGTGAAGACTTCACATGCTAGAATGCCCAGCCCATAGACAGACTACATCATACACATTCTACCTCAAACACCTGTTTTCTTTCTTTCCTCTCCTTAAAAAGCAATACACAAGACTGAGTCAAGGTACCTGATATAAGTTAAATTCACCTTAAAATCAGTGTAGGGTATTGAAGGGCATTACAGAGATGTCAGTCACAGATTTTGTTGCACTACATACTAATGAGAGGTGGGAAGTATCATGAGAGGAGGAAAGAAAAAAATAGGGCTTTTTGCCCTTTTTATTTTTTTTCCCCTGAAGGAACTTTAAAAAGCAAGTAAAGAACTGCAGAAAATATCTGTATAATTCTGTTATATGCACTGTATATATGCCTAAACATTAATGTAGCAGACTTCATGGACTCTAATAAAGAGGAAATTACCCTATATTTCAGCGCTGTGTTCACAGAGTTCCTCCTCATGTTTACAGTCAGTGGGTAGCTACTGAACTCACAGAGCTTTTTTTCCCCTCTGCCTAGCAGTCTGCCATAGTGAGGCATATTACTATGGGATGTGCAAGTGAATTTAAAATAACCAGCATTTCTCTTAAATGCTTGTAATTTTCTGGTTCCTCATCCCCTAGTAAGTGCCTCATTGTGTTCAGCTTGTATCTACACATTTTTCCATATGCCTGTTTTTGTTTTGTTGGGGTTTTTTTGTGGGTTGTTGTTGTTGTTGTTGTCATTTGTTTTTACTTTCAAGGTTAGGTTTTTTGGTTTTGTGTTTTTGGTTTTTGTTTGTTTGTTTGTTTGTTTGTTGGTTTTCCAGAGTGGCTTTAACTATAGACATAGATTATCCAGATGTATAAAAATGAGGTTCTCCATAAGTTCAAAGTTACTTGTAAATAAGGGAGATGTGACATTTTCCCCTCAGCTGCTACTAAAGCCTTAAAAATCTTGTAATCTCAAGGTAGATCCCTGGCCAAAACATCTAGTAAAAATCCCATCTTTTTAGGTGAATAGAAGTTCATTTTCTCACTCCCCCAAAATTAAAATTGCAAAGGGAACCTCCAGTTTTCCTCTGGAACAGAAGGTAGCAAGGATATTAACTGTATATTGTGAGCTACATAACTATATATATAAAATAAATACATATACATAAATGCAAACATATATATTTCCCTTGTAACTACTTCTACTACAATAGAAAGGTTACCTAGCTATAATTAAGCTGAAAGGCTTAAGTACCAGCTGAGGAACAGCAAAGTGCAAAATAACACCATATAATAAGTCAGCCAAAAGTTGTGTGGAAGAAGGAAAGGGAAGGGGAAAGGTGGCCTTTAAAGACACAGACACAGAGAGAGGCAGAACTTCTTATTAGTGAATTTTGATGGAAGATAAACCTAAGAAAAGCCAAAACCAATACCCAACCATGAAGCACAATTATTTTTGCCTCTCTGTGGAGGAAAATTACCATTTTCTGGAATGGAATTCGAAAAGTGTCCCACAGACACACCCTCACTAAATACATCATATAAACCAGAGGAGATGTATGTGAAGACACACCTTTAGTTATGGTTTGCTTTAAAGCATAGCACAACTCAGTCAATCTGCAGTTTGAAATTTGCATAATGGTTTATGTGTCTCATTTTCATCCCCTAGTAATATTCACTTTCACATTCAGAAACTCCCAGCTTCTTCCCCTTATCTCTTTTCACTCTCTCCCCTCCCCTTCCAATAAGGTCCTTTGGGACTATTCACAGATCTCTCACTTCTGTGTTTCCTAAAGTCTGTTTCCTAAAGGCCTACTCTTGCCTAGTGGATATGTACTTTAATTAAAAGCAATACATCTTTCTTTTTTTCTTTCCTTCTAATCTCTATCTATAGGTTTGTCCTTGGAGTTATCATTTTTCAGGACGAGGTGAATGGAGTTCACTTGTTTGCCTGGGATATAGCTAGTAAATATAAGACACTAAATAAAACAAACATAGGGAATTTTAATTATTATTATTGCTATTTTAGTTTATTAAACCCTGAAATATGACACTCACCAGAAAAACGAGGGGGTAAGAATTCTTCAAAAATTGTCCCCAAGGCTGCTTAATTTTTTTCTTAAATAAGAACAGATCAGTCTTCCTAAAATTGAAAACTGCCTAGGTGAACTCAATGGCAAAGCTGCTATTGGCTTCAAAGGAATCAAGCTTTCACCTTTTATCTTAAAATGTAAGCTCCTCTGCTACCGTAAACCAGTGTCACTCCTCTGACTTGAAATCAATAGAGGTCTTCTGATTCACACTCCCTCCCTGTGCCTCTGTATTCCCACTGCCTGTGACATGAATCAGGACACTTTCCCCCAACTTTTCACTGGGGCAGTTAAGTCCTTCTGTGTCAGAGCACTCTGGGTGACAAGGAAGCACTTCACGACACATCTGTTCATTCCTCACTCCAACACCAGTTACACAGTCCTCAGGAGAGAAGAATTGATATCTTCCAGATGGAGAAGCCTGTTCTTAGGTCTTCTGCTTTTCTTCTGAAGGGAAGGACATTGCCAGGAAAGTTGAGGCAATCAGAGTGAGAAGTTCAGGGTAAGGAGATAGGACACATGATGAGTTCGAGCTTCAAGAGCTAAATTATGAGATAGCTGAAGACATAGCCTGACAACATTTAACATCTGGTTGGGAATGATGAAAGGTATTATTCCCAGTAGGAGGAATAATGGTTACTTGTGGATAGACCTGGACTTCTTGGAACACATCCAAAGCCATGGCTAGAGACAGGGGAAGTGTGAACCAAAATCTTCCAAGTAAGGTGTTTAAATGTTTGGACTCTGTGTTTAAGGAGCCAAAAAAAAACCAGCCAAATCTTCTGCAATGGGTGCTGGTGTACTGGTTTTGGCTGGTGTGAAGCAAATTTTCTTCATCGTGGCTGGTGTGGGGCTGTGCTTTGGGTTTGTGGTGAACACAGGGTGGATAACACAGAGATGTTTTTGTTATTGCTGAGCAGGGCTTGCACAGAGCCGAGGCCTTCTCTGCTTTTTGCACTGCCAGGCTGGGGAGGGAATGGGGGAGCTTGGGAGATTAGGAGGAGACACAGCCAGGACAGGTGACCCCAGCTGACCAAAGGGATGTTCCAGACCATGTGACATCATGCTCAGTGTATAAAGTGGGGGGAAGAAAGAGTAAGGAGGAATGTTTGGAATGATTTTGTTTGTCTTCCCAAGTACCCATTCTACCATGTAGAACCAGTAACCACATGATGAGGCCCTGCTCTCGGAGAGATGGCTGAACACCTGCCTGCCAATTGAAGCAGGGAATTAATTCCTAGTAATTATTTTTCTTTGCTTGCGTGCACAGCTCCTGCTTTACCTATTTAGCTGTATTTACCCCAAACCAAGAGTTTTCTCACTTTTACCCTTCTGATTCTCCCCCAGCTGCTGCTGCTGTGGGAGTGAGTGAGAGGCTGTGTGGGGCTGGGGACTGGCTGGGGTTAAACCACGACAGCTGAGTAGTCAGGATCTTTTCAAGGTAGCACAATTATTTAGGTGTTCCAATTTGGGTTGAAAAGACCACCTCCAGGCCATCAGAGAGGAACAAGTGCCTGAGTTTCAAAAAGAAACAGAGGATGGGTTGGTGCCTGTAAATGATACTGAGCCACAGGATACAATGTCTTATTTAGAAGATTCATCCTTTCAGTACACAGAGCACCAGCAGGAAAGTTAACAGCCTGTCCTTCATTCTGCCAATTAATGGAGGTGCACTTTGAGCAGCAGAAGTATCGCTGTGCAGCTCCCTGGTTTTTCTTAGAGTTGGGCACTGCTGAGACAAGCCAAGTGTTTAAAGAGATCCCTAATATAACTGCAAATATTGCCACTTACCCCTGTGGAACTGAATTTACTTGTATTATTCCTTTTTTTTTTTTTCCCAACTACTGTAGTGTCAATAGATCCAAAGTAAGAAAGGGATCTGAACTCTGACTCTGAAGAGGAAATGATATGACCAGATGGGCTGACAATTTAAATAGTCAGAATAGACAAATGAATACTCAATCCTATTGCACAAGTGGGGGAGTCATTAAACATTGTGGCCTAGATTATACAGTTATATAGGGGTAGAAATATAAGTTGAACCTAGATCTCCTCTATCCAAGCTGAGTGCATTAGCCACTGTGTGTAATAAGGCCAGAATGGGCAATTTTAAGCAGGAAAAGAAAAGGAATCAAGGGAGAAAGCAGCAGAGTCATTAATGTAGCTGTGGTTTTGCATACGTGTGAAAAAGGAGACGAAGGGTCATTCTGCAGAGACATAAAAAGAAAAGAATAAAGATTGTGAAGTGACTCAGGAAATAACTCTGCAAAAAGATGGAGCAATTAGCCTTTTCTTATTTTCTTTCTTTGCATTATCCCTTTTAACTTTATTGATTTTTTTAACCATGTAGATACAAGGTTTTATTTTTTGTTTCATTATAGCATTCACCATCTCTTCAAATTCCAATAGATCTGGTTTTTGCTTTAATCATCCAATTAATACACCTCCTGAAAAACTCAAGGGAGATGTTCCTAATGCTGAGAACAAAAAAGCATACAGGCAGAGCAGTGCTTATGACCCTGTTGGAGGCTTTTTGATTATGCCTAACTACTGTGATCAATACTTCAAGACTTTTAAAAACATGAATATTGGGTGAAATGTAAATGGTGATTTTATTTTTTTTTTCTCTCAGTAGGTTTTATTTAAAAGCAATTTGCTCCATTCTTCCTGAGTCACACAAATGCAAATTTCCAAAGCTTTCTTCTGCATCACAAGTAACGAGAAGAACATTAAGTCATAAATAAAACACAGATGTACATGCAGAGGTCATGAATGGGATGTTGTGGATTATTTCTCTGCTGTCAGGAGAGGAGCCTTGCACCCTGGCAGGACTCAGGTGTTCTGTAATTCTCCATTCTGGAGGAAGAGTCCTTGTATGCATTACAAGTTGCCCAGACATGAGATGGGTAGAGGGAGTCTGTAGATGCCCTTTCCCTCAATGCTACAGCTTTAGCAGTGATTATCCCTCTTGTTTTATTTTATTTTATATCTCTACATGTCAGCTTTGACATGGTGAGCTGTCAGCCCCCAGTTTGTGATGGTAAAATGTGTAATTGTTTTGTGGAGGATACTTTCAGGTCTCTCTTTGAAATTATTTTTTTCTTTTTAGTTGAAACAGAGGCTGCCATGACGAATAAATGTGGTTCTTGCTTGATCATTCGGTAAAATTGCAGGCCAGAAAAAGATGGTAAAAACCAACCTACTGTCTCTTAAACCAGACTACAATTTTCCTTTGATAGAAACTATGTTATATAGAGAGAGATCTAATTTTTTAATACATTGGAAACCTGAAGGGAATTTAAACACTTTTCTCTAACAAAGGAACATTTAGTCCCATGTACTGTCTGCAGCTACAACCAGAAGCAGATGTCCACATCTGAGGATAGGAATAAGACAAGCTTATATAGAAAGGACACACATATAAGGACAGGGGAAACACACACATCTCTGGAGAATCTCCCAGTTCCCAACAGTTTGCAGATCAGCTCTGCTGAGACAAAAATATCTCATAGATTCCTCCAGGTGAAGTGTCAGGTCCTGCACTTGAGTCACTAACAACCACAGACAATGCTAAAGATTACTGATGGAAAAGAACCTCAGGATGCTGGTTGGCAGAGGATGAACATTAGCTGGAGTGTGCCCAGGTGGCCAAGAAGGCTGATGGCACAAGGCCTGTGTCAGCAACGGTGTGGCCAGCAGGACCAGGGCAGTGACTGTCATCCTGTACTGGGAACTGGTGAGGCCACACCTCAAATCCTGAAGTCAGTCCTGGGCCCCTCACGATAAGAAAGACATTGAGGTTCTAGAGTGTGTCCAGAGAAGGGCTGCAGAGCTGGTGAGGGGTTGGGAGGACTCCATTGAGGAGTTTTTGAGGGAGCTGGAGGTGTTTAGCTTGAAGAAAAAGAGGATCAGGGTTCTCACTCTCTACAACTCCCTGAAAAGAGGTTCTAGCCAGGTGGAATCAGTCTCTTTTCCAAGTAACAAATAGACAGGATGAGAGAAAATAGGCTCAAGCTGTACCAAGAGAAGGTTTAGATTGGATGTTAGGAAAAATTTATTCACCAAAAGGTCAGACCTTGGAACAGGTTGTGTAGGGAAGTGATGAAATCACCATCCCCAAATGCATCTAAAGATATTCAGATGTGCAATTTAGGGACATGTTTTAGTGGTACACTCAGTAGTGTGAGGTTTATAGTGGGACTTGAAGTTCTCTGAAGGTCTTTTCCAATCTATTCTATTCCAATATCTATTCTAATTCTGAGAGAATTGGATTTCTTCAGCCTGGAGAGAGAAGGCTCAGGAGTGATCTGACAGCAGTGTTCTAGTACCTAAAGGCAGTCTACAAGAAAGATAGATAGGGACATTTTGTAAAAGCATGTAGTGACAGGTCAAAGGGGACTGGCTTCAGACTGAAAGGGAGTGATTTTAGATTAGATATTAGGGAAAGAGTTCCTTACTGTGAGGGTGCTGAGGGACTGCCACAGGTTGCCCACAGAAATTGTGGTTGCCCCATCTCTGGAGATGGTCAAGGCCGGGCTGGATGGGGCTCTAAGCAATCTGGTGAAAAGTGTCCCTGTCCCCATGTCCAATCACCTGTGAGGTGATTAGATTTCTTCATTTTTCTTAATATTTTAAGGACTTAATCTCCATGAGTATGTTCAGATTGCCTGAGAACTCCCAATAACTCCAAGTACACATTAGCCTTCTGTTGCAAAGCAATACCAAAGCAATCTCTACACAGCTTATTTTTTGATTTTTGCAAAGTTGCAGCTTTCAGCTTCACTGGATGCTCTCTCTGGTTAATTTCCGAAAAGACAGTCTAAATTTTTGTTATTTTATTATTTACAGTCATCTTTACTGACCTAAAATTTACACAGCATCATCTTTAAGGGATAAAGGTTATCTCCAAGCCTTTGTCTTGCAGATTTGCCAGTTGTTTAGGTTACAAGCCCTACGGCTCTTGGTGAGGAGCTACCTGGAAATGCCTGCTATGGATTTTCATGCCAGCACACCCTGGCACAGCCACTGCACAGGCTATTTGCGAGCCACTTACATGGGTGGCTGCAGCAGGAGACAGAGCCCATCAGACACTCAGCTGCTGCCTTTCCTAGAGGTGCAGACGCAGCCAACAGATTTCCTCCTGCCTCCCCTCCACCTCAGAGAAGCCAGCTTTACAGAAAGCCTGATGCCAGTTTGGTGCCTAAAGAATGATTTCCACCACCAGGAGTTGCCAGGCTGTGGGTGAGTGAATAGCAGCCCCGTGCCAATTTCCCCTCTATCATAAGAAATCACCACTTGTTTACTTGACAGAGCTACAAGTGTAAACAGCTGTACATTTCAGTGCATACAAGATGTTACAAGAGTAAAACAGCAGCCATGCATATTATGTGTTTCAGGGCTCTACAGGTTCACTCCTGCTTTCCATCAGAACACAGAGAGCGTAATGTGACTTGCGGGGAGAGAAGGACGCCTTTGCTCAGTGGAAATGTGGCGAGCACATGCAGGCAGGGAAGAAGGGATCTGCTGAGTTTTCCACTGGTCGTGCAGATCCAGAGCCAGGGACTTAGCTGGCGGCCAGCAGCAATGTTACTGCCACAGTGTCACCTGTCAAATTGTCTCTGCAGGAATAATGGTAACTGGATGCCCTGATGATTAGTGCATGGTTAAAGCCTAAAGGATGCAGGCATACAGAGTCTGAGCTCACAGCCAGGTTTACTCCCCCCATGTAACAGCACTTAGTCCAGGGAAATCACTCCTGATTGGCACCACAGGCTAAAGAATCTGTATGAAGGGGTGGGAATGAATGTGGCAGTGACAGACAGAGTGCTGAAAAATCTGTTTTCCAGGTAAAATGCTGCTCTTTGTGAATAATATCAACCTGAGTTAAGTTAATACTAGATCCTCCTGATTAATTAAGGATCTATTATGTCTAACTAAACCACACAAAAAAAACCCAAAACAACAACTCCTACCTACTGACTTTGTAAGATTTTGCTTTTAAGAGGTTAGGTTAATGGCAAGGAGAAGTGGTAACAGATCAAGGCGGGTCCAGGTAAGAAGAAAGGGTCATTTGGAATGTCTGATTATACATATACCTGCTGATGAGAAGCAACAGGAGAGAAGCCTCAGAAAAAAAGTATTGTTTGATCCTCAATTCTTTTTGTCCAAAATGTAAGCAAAACCAGCAAATCCTAAAATAAAACTCAGAGAAATTTACGCATTTCTAAGCAAATAGATATTTATGTTTAATTAGAACAATGAAAAAAAAAAAAGATAAAAAAGAGGTGTCCATCAAGACCAGGATCTTGCCTCTGAGGGTGCTCAGTAATAGATGCTTTGAAATCAATGCCTGGAGCCAGTGATATTTTTCTCATCATGCCCACATCTCTTTTGACGCTCAGCAAATTGCTTCTTCACCTGGTGATTGCAGCCAGACCTGTCCTTCAAAAATTCACCTTTATGAAACTCATATTTTTTTCACCCTGCTTCCAAAAAGAATGTTGAATCACAAGAATGGTGGAAATCAGTTTGTTTCCGCTGATTTCTTGGAAGTATCACTAATTTACAACCAACTGTCTCTCAGTTTTTATGAAGTCCAAATTGCAAATCAATGCAGGAAAAAAAACACAGACAGGGAAACCTATAATGAGCCTCTAAAAGTCCTCTGTCTATGAAGTCTCATCTTTGAAAATGTTAATCATGACACTTGGAATATGGACAGAAGAGAAAACAACTGCCCTCTCTTTCTTGTCCTCACTCACTGCACCTTTATGCCACATAGAAAAGTTCAGAACGCTTCACTGTCTTTTCATCTATCATTTTCCAAAACTATTTCCTCTACTTCCTGCTTCCTTTTACAATTTTCACCTTTGTAATGACATTCTGGGTGATCCACCACTGCACTTCTAAACTTCACCTTGCCTCTTTCTGACCAAGTCCTGTTAATCATACCCAATCTAATAATAGCAGTGTTAATAACACCTTCTGATACAATATCCTCCTCCACAGGCCTTCTATGTTCTTCGGATGGCTAATGTCTTGTTAAAACTTTTTTTACTTATTAATTTTGTCTGTGACAGAGCTTGATTAGCTTCTAAATTACCCTGTTCCTATTTTTAGTGCACTATGCCCCTACCCTTCACACACAGTTTAATCCCAAAGTATTAATTCGTCTCTATATAATGCTGACTTGTCTTTCTCCAGGTACCCTAAATCTTCCTGTTTTCATTTGAGGTCCATCTACCTTTGTTTTAACTCTTATTACCTTTCTCATTACTTTTACTGCTCTCTGTTCTCCATTGACGGGCACAATTGCTTTGCAACAGCCACGGGTAGTGCTGGGGAGGTGAAGGGTCAGGTTCACTCTTTGAAAGAACTCGCCTCACATCCTGCTTAAATTAGCAATTGCAATGATGCACCGAGTTGGGAGACGGCGGGAGCGGGGAGCTTTATGTCTCCAATCACTCCGGAGCCAGTTGTGAACTCAGCTATCTGCAGAAGTCAGAGTCGGCAGAAACATCCCTTTGCTGCCACTTTGCACACAGACACTTGTCAGACCCCGCCTCAAATGCAGGAGTAGGGAAGGCAGCAGCGACAGCCACTCGGCCAAATGGCCCCACTGTGGTGAACAGGATGCTTGTCCTGAGGTGATCACAGCACAGTTGTGCAGAGGAGGTCGTCAGGACACTCCAGCACCAGAGCATCAAACTGCGGTAGCTTCTTCCCAATGGTGAGATCTTTTATCTGCTCAAATCTGTACCAGTTTGGAATCTCTCTTCCTGATCATTTCATGCAAAACTATTTGTAAGGTTTCAATGGTCAAAAATTAATGTTGTGACTTTTTAAATGGAATCAGCTGATCAAGAGTGAAGAAAGAATGGAAGAAAAAACAAGGAAGAAGAAGAAGGAAAAAGAGATAGGCCAGGAAACCTAAGACAGTCTTGGTCTCCCTTCTTCCCCTTAAATCTCACAATTGTCCATAGGACCCCAAGAAGTTGGTAGATTAGACTGACAGCAGTACTCGAGCCAGCATTGCTAATGATCAGATTTATAACCAGATCTGTTCCATTTCTGGCAGTGTCAGTGGAAGCCTGACCACATGGCCTGTGCTGGCAATTTCCTTCCTCCAGAACTCTGCAAATAAAGATATATAGGACATTCAAGTCATATTTTCCTCTGGAGTTCATTTCTTACAGAAATTATTCAGACATCAAGCTGAGCTACTTTTGAAATTTAGGGTAGCATGAATCTTGTCATTTTTAAGTCTTACTAGTACAGTTGCAGGATGGTCTGTAGTCTCTGCAGATCCTGCCAAACCACCACAAACCCATCACCAAATGCTTCCTCCAGTCTAACACCCTTGAGAAAGAGAAGATTAGTCATCTCTAAACAGTTGTTCCTTTTTGGACTGGTGATGAATGAGTAACATTTTCTTGCTTTGAATGTGCTCCTTACAGGGAAAAAAAAAATAAAGAGATATCAGAAGTTTAATATGTGATATGAAGGATTTCAATGTAAAAAGTTGATGTGGGAATCTAACTGAACATGTAATGGGAAGTCCGGTGCCATTTTTGTCTGGGGTAGAGTAAATAATCTTTTTTAATAGTACTTTGGGGCTGTGTTCTGGACTTGTGCTTGAAACAGTGATGATAGCACGGTGAGACGTTATCGTTATACTGACCAGGGTGTGCAGAGAGTCAAGGACTTTTCTGTACCTCATGCCAGCCCACCAGCCAGCGGGTGCACAGGGAGTCAGGAGAGAGCACAGCTGGGACAGCTGACCATGACTAACCAGAGAGATATTCCAGACCATACAGTGTCATGCTGGGCACATAAAGCTGGGGGAAGAAGAAGAAAGGGAGATCATTCAGGTCCCAAGTCACCACTGTATGTGATGGAGCGCCACTCTCATGGGGATGGAATGGCTGAACACCTTCCTTCCACTGGGAATTGGTGGAGGAATTTCTTGTTTTCTTTTGCCTATATATTACTTTTGCTTTACCTGTTAAACTGTCTCTATCTCAACCCTCCAGTTTTCAGTTTTATCCTTCTGATTGTCTGTACCAACCCAGCGGGGCAGAGTGCACATACAGTGGGGCTGTGTGGGGCATAGATACTATCTGCCATTAAACCAGATCCAATGCAGGAAGTGATGGAGAACTGGTTGTACCTCGCCACCTGTAATGAGAACCGAGGTCAGCAAGAGACCAGTATGAAAAAGGAAATGACAGAGCACGGAAGGCCAAATGTCTTAGACTGAGAGCTCTTGGGCTAACATGCTGCACCTGAAGAGCCCACCTCCCCAGTTCTTATCCTGTTTATTTGGCAGGGCTGTCCTGAGCCCACTCACATTCCCAAATCAATGGTACCATATGCCCAGATCTCTTTGCAACATTTGATGTGTTGTGGCAGGAGGCATCTGGCTGGTCATAAGCATATCCTTCATACTTTTTTCTTCTCTACATGACAGCTGTTCTTCACATCTAGCAGACTTCATTTCACCTGCAAAGAGGGTGTCTGATGCACAGCAGCTGCCAAAAGTTTCTAAAGAGCAGCACTCTTAGGAAAGGCTGCTGTCTTCTCTACAATATACTCATCCAGCAAATGTCATGGCCTAGCCATGCATTCTCCATTCTTTCAATACTTGGGTAAGAACAGGGATTATTGTTTTTTCCCCGTGATCTTCATCAGGACAGGAGAGCAGCTGCTTGTCTCCATTCAACTATGGTACCCCAGAACAGAGGTATGAAGCACCTCAGCACCAACGATGTAACGTCCTGGAAATAAATGTGACTGACTTCTAGGCAAAAAAGATCAAGATAACCTTGCCTAGCAACCTCTCTTCCATGTAACCCAGACAGTCCTTTGCCATGGGCCACCTGTTTGGCTGATCTTCACTCATGTGGAATAAAACAGCTTCAAAAAATTTGGGGGGGAATATGCTAAAGTGATTTCATCCTCTGCCTCTACATTGCATCTGATGCATTGGTCATTTGCAGTAGTGCTATTGTAATTGTTTTATTGAATATGCTGGCAGAATATACTCATTCCAGGTATATTGAAGACATGGGGTTGATGGCCTGACCTTGCAGCTCCTTGCTGGAATATAACTCCAGCGTGTGGAAGGAAGGCAATGAGTTCCCCTCCTAAGAGGTGACTAATCAGTATCCAAAATGAGTCTCCCGTAGACATTTTGCTTAACAACAAATTTAATGGAAAGGCTCCTTGTAACACAAAGGAAGATGAGCCACACATTCTACAGCTTTGATAATCAAATCATTATTTCTGTAGCCTTAAGGGATATCTGCTTACAGCAGAATTCAACATATAGTTTAATTTACTTATCTGATCTTTCTCTGCACAAAAATAGCTTCTATTTCTTGCCCTATTTCAAATTTTCTTACATAATTCAAATGGCATCACAAAGTATGTATGTGTGGTTTTGTACTGATGATAGTGACAATTGACTAAAAGAAGATTTTATTTTTCTTTTCTTCCTGTCCCTTTCTCATTCCTGCTATTCAAGCTGCAGCTCAAAAGGATTTATTTTTGATGATCTTAATTCTGCGCCAGTGTGATTATTATTAGTGTTTTAAATTCTAACCTCTGATCCCTTTCATCTCTTTTATTGTTGTGCTTTTTCTAATCCCTAAGTCTTATAAAGTGCTTCTCATCTGTACGTCTTAAAACGCTTTACAGAGGAGACTCGAAACACTGTTCTTACTTGACATGCTCAGGACTAAGGCACAGAGAAGTGAAGGGTCATATGTAAAAAAAATACAGGAAAACCAATATAGAACCCTCTCTAATGTGGTGTGTTGCTTTCCTTACACAATTTGAACATAAATATCAATATCAAAATCGTTACAACTGTAATAGAAGTCTTCCTTTTTCTCATTCATTGTCTCCAAATCCTATTTTTTTCTCTTTTTTTTTCTCTTTTCAAAGCTATTTTAATGTAACTACCTGTTTTAAGATTTTTTTCAAAGAAAGTACAAATGCAAAAGAAAAACTCTAATAAAATTAGCACCTCTCATTATTAGTGGTTTTGCAGGTGCATCTAGGTTAAAAAGGCATGGACAGTCCTGCTAGCTAATGTCTGCTGCTCCAGACAATCAGATTTTCTGTGGTTCCCAGGTTAGGAATGTAAAGAAACTGCACAAAATGAATCCCAAATATAAATGTGGCTAAGTGTGATAGCATGGGTGACAACAACTTGATAATGTAGAGCTCATAATGAGACACATATATATGGTCTTATCACCCCAAACAGCTCTACCCTGCTGATTCAGGTAAAAAAACCCACATTAACAACAAGTAAAAAAAAAAAAAAAAACTTTTCGACCATCTCAGCGCTCTCTTGCCCATTACACCGACCTGTCAAAAATGACAACTTAGCCAAGCCCAGTTATGCCATGCTGACAAGGTGCTGTATATGCTTCTCTGCAATAATGTCAGCTTTAAGGTGCAGTGTACTTAGGGAAGCTCATTTCTATGATTGGTCCAAAAAGAGTCATTTGCCCTGTTGGTGGGGTGAGGCAGTACCTTAGCTTCCTTTAAATTAGGAGTAATTTTCACAAAGACTGTTTTTGGAAAACTAGCTTAAAATAGTGGAACTTTCATTTTTCATTTTTGTTAAGAGTCTGATTACTGGACAATTGTCTGATGATTTTCTTTTAGTGTCTAAAACAGCAATGATATTATCTCTAATATCTGACATATTTCAGAAATATCCTGAATGCAACCAAATAAAATTGCATTCAGGGACATGTGCTGGCAATTCACTATAAATAAGGAGATATAATATAAACATGACAATCTAAAGGGCAATGATGCAATAAGTGTAAATTACAATACCAGGAGGATGAGAGAAAAGGAATCCTCAGGTCCATTTGCAGAACCGCAACGACAGAATTTTAGGGTAAAGGAATTGTGTTAAGGTCAGAGCCCTATGAAGCTGGAAAGGGAATATATCATGTTCCAAACAGGTGCAATGGGAGGTGGAAATGACAACCAATAGTTTATAAGCCCTAACACTGGCTGTGCACAAAGGAAAAGCATACCAATCCATGGCAATATGATTGCTGGGAAGGCAGTGAGCCACTCTGATCCTGGACTTGCTGGAGTACAAGGGTTTTAAGCTTTGCTTCAATGAGAATCTTCTTTGGCTGTTCTGATAGCACCTGAAGGGCTTGATTTCTGATCTCTAGCACTTAGATTATACGTCTAGAAGTAATGATGTGTATTTAATAATACCTAATTACCTAATCTTCCCCTTTGCTTATGCTGTATTAATGTATTTCCACTTGGACTACTGGGAATTATGTCAAACACCATTCCCTGTGGTAAAATGTCCACATACCTAGTCAGAAACAGTCTCAGGTATATATTACCCTTGTGCAAACCTAACCTCTACACAGTATAGAATACTCAGAATAAGTTTTTCTAATAGACAAATGATGTATTAGAACGATGCACTGCCTGATGCCATATCTCCCTCTGCTGGTAAGGTCACTGACTGCTGAATGTGTTAATCCTTTAGCGAAAGATTTTCCAGGTTTCAATTTTCAGACTAAAAGGTCATAGGTTTGATTCATGGCATGGTGGTATTATGTAGACTAACATCCACTTCCTTCATCTTCAGCACAGTAATTGTCATTGGAACAGTGACCTCTCAGCAAAAGACAGCAGTGTGCCTTGCACCCAGGAGGTGAAACAAATGAAGGTCTAAGAGGAAAAAAAAAAGGATGGAAATGCCAAAGGATGGTGCTGTTCAATGAATATGGCAATTCTCTGAGACTTGTGCATTACTGTAGACTTGGAGCTTCATCCTTCAGTGGCTAAACCTTTGATCACTACTGTTCACAAACAGTGCAAAATGTTTTAATAATTGCACAGTAAGAACACACTAATGAGGTATTTACAACCTTTTAGAATAAAATATCTAAATAGAAAATTTGTCAACCAACAGTTTTGTTTGAGTTACTGAAATTTATTTTGGCCTGATTGAAATGTAGTGAAGAATTCATGACTTTTCATCTATCACTTTACTTTTATTTTCCACTAGAAGAAATATGTAATTAAATAAATAAACAGAAAAAATATATATATTCATCCAGCTGTCAGTGCACCAAGACACTGTTGTCACTGGAAATAGATATATCTGCTCCTATGTTGTAGATGCCACTTCATGAGAACATGATGGGTTACTTGGTCTTCAAACAGCACTGGGAGAAAAAGCTGAAAGACACTCTTCCCATAAATTTGTTATTCTTGCATGCATGCAGTAATGCCAAGGTCAGTTCAAAATGGCTATAAGAAGCAATTTTTACTCACAAAGATGTTCTTGGTAGATGGATTAGATTTTTGAAACATCATGTCTCTCTGTATTTCTCACGTTGGGGGTGAAGATGTTAAGATAACAAAGGTCTTACTTTGCTTGCAACACCTGGAGAGAGGGATTGAAAAGTAAGTTTTGTCCTGACAATCTAGCTTTAACTTAGAAATGCTTCAGCCATCCACACATAAAGGAAAAAAAAAATAACAAAGTGACCCCAAACTAGCCTACTGTATTTTTCTTACACACTGTGGAAAAACAACAGCAACAACTGTAACAAAACTCACAAAAATTAAATACTTGACAAGGAGATAAATTTCTAAAGTTGACAGATATGGTCAGTATTACACAACCATTTTAGTAACAAAACATGTTTCAATGCTTAAAGCCTCATTTGCAGAATTGCCCCAGCTTTTATTTGAAGACTTAATTAGCATAGAAAGACAAGACCTTAGACACGTAAAGAGGAATCAACGATTACATGAGTGTTACTCTATTTCTGGCTTGGCATGAGACCCTGAAATCTGTTTGGCAAATTGCTGCCTGGTCTATAATACATGAACTCACCTTAGAAACCATAATGAAGGGACTCCCAAATGCTGAAATGTGATCTGTGGGAGAAGAAGCCCCTTCTGTAAGGAGCAGATGTCTGAAAATTACTCTGCAGCTTCAGGCAAGTTCTGTCATGTCAGAGAGAGCACTTACACAAATAGTCTCAACCCCTGTGGTGGGACTGTTTCTGTGGATCAAAATCAATGGGTTTTGTAAAGTAGGTACCATTCTTGAAAAGAGGAATCTGACTCCAGCAGCAGCTCAGAGCCCTGCTGACATTGTTGCAGGGATGCTCACACACAGCACAACTTGGGCACGCACACACAGGCAGGTGAACCACAGGACGTGGCACAAGCTGTCCCAGGAACAGAAAATGTCTGTCATTTCTCTTTTTAAGCCAAAATGGCTTCTCCTTCAACCAGCACATTAGTCCAGCCTTGTTTCTCCCCTAACCTTTCCAAAATAGCTCCTTCACAATTTTGTCGCTTGCATTAGAGGGAGAAAAAAAAAAAAAACAAAAACAGAAACAAAAGCAAAACCAAAAAACGCACAAAACAAAACAAAACAAAAAAGAAGCCCTCTTTTAAAACACCCTTTATCTCTTGCATCCCGTTTCCCAAAGTTAAATCGCTTCTTTCCTCTGCTGCTAACCCTGCAGAACACCCAGCAGTGTTCAGGAGGCACGACACTGACAATTGTTGCCTATTTGGAGACCGCAACACACACTGCCTGGATCCAGGGACAACCACGTCCTTTTTCCTTCGCTCCTCGGGAAAGGGGCGATGGCAGCCTGGCTGTGCTCGCACAGCGTGTCACGCTGCAGAGGGCTGACAGCCGTTCGGAGCTGAGGAGCAGCGGCAGCGCCCAGAGGGGCCGGCGCGGCCCGGGGAACCCGCGCTCGGTGCCGGCTGCCCCGCACTCCAGCCAGCGGGAAGCGCTCCCAGCTGCTCCGCCGGCGCTCGCCGCTCTCCCCTGAACCCGCAGCTGCTCGGAGGAGCGAGGGAGCCAAAATACTGCCATGGAGGGCAACAGGGGAGCCCCAGCGCCGGGGAAGGTCTCGCAGCAGTTGCGCCCTGTGATAAACGTTGCTAGGGCAGGGAAATGGGAACAAAATGCCGTCTGCCTATCCCATACTGGATGCATAAATTGTTCTGTTCGGGAGCAACTTTAACTGCAGGGGAGAACACGCGGTCGAGGGAGGCACCTCTCCCCACTTAACACACTTTCATGAACTCCAAGTGATGAGACATTCGAAATTCGTCCCTCCACCCCTCCAACCCGGTTTGTCGGGATTCAGTCCTGGTTCTGATGCCTGGCTGTGTAAATCCAAATCAGTGCTAGGCTCTGCTGTTGGGATGGAAATCCTGCATATTCAGCAGGTGGAAAGACCCTGGTCATGACACTGGCTTACAGACATCCAGGACTCGCTTTATTAAGACGTGTTTAATAAGAAAACTGGGCATTTCCCCCCTTCAAAATAAAATTAAAAAAAAAAATCACGTAATGTTCGTGACTAATTAAATTCTCACTCTAGTCATGATTAATGTAACAAATAATTACAGCTTAGATCTAATATAGATACAACTAATTGTTCTGCCCACAGTGCATCGTGACTAACAATTAAACAGAGCTTTGAAAGCAACCGAGAGCAGATCTTAGGCTAACCTTTTGCCTTGCTGTGCTTTTGCTGCAGAAGGAATATACATGCCTACAGCTTTTGTATTCCCATTCACATCACTGGCAGTGACAGATTCTTCTCTTATTAGATGTTAGACAAGCTTATTCCTTTTAACTTCATGTGTTCCCACTTTGTGAGACTGTAGGGCAAATAAAAAAATAGGGAGACACAAAAAAGAAAAAGCCTGCATCACCTCTGGATCCCTTGAGAGATTCCAGCCTGGAAAGCTCTCTTTCTCAGTACAGCTGGTTTGAAGGTTTTGAGTTGACTCCAACCTGGCAGCTAAAGATGAATCCTTTATTATTATTATTATTATTATTTTTCTCCAGTACATTTCTCTTAGCTGTTTAATTGAAGAAAGCTGTGTTATGAAAATGTACCTTCCATCCCTTTCAAAGTGAACTGCTGTAGAAGCCTGGATTTTGTCATTCAGAGTAGGAACACATGGGATTTATTCAGTACCACACAGATATCATTTTGATCCTATGTATGGAGCTTGAATCTACATCAAACAGCTCAGATGAATAAGCTAAAGAATGGTTGCAACATTTAAAAACAAACAAAAAAACACAAAAAAACCAATCCAAAAACAATAAAACAAACATACAAACAAAAAACCCACAAAAAACACCAAACAAAACCACAACAGGAAAAAAAGATAAGAAAAGTGGCTTTGAATCCTAACCACTTAAATCCAATGGTTCATCAGCCTAAAGCCTTAATAAGGCCAAGATATCACTTCTGCTTTTGTGTTTAGGAAAATAACATAAACTAGCTGCTCATCTGCATAAAGCTTCCTGCTCACCCTTGGACATCCTCTTTGAATATGGGGGAGTCATTTAAAAACGTGAGTAGTGATTTGGGTTTGGTTTATATGATATTTCTCTGTGCGTTATGTGTTCTGTTTTGTGTTAGCATTTGTAATCTATGAATAGTTGAAATAAAAAATTGATAGGATTCTGTGCATTACCTTTCTACAGACTCTTAATGCTAAACTAATAATGGTAACAAGATGTTAATAGTAATAATGAAAGAAGTGAACCGAATAACAATAAAATATAGGAACAGAGGATAATGAGGCACGAGTTGTCATTTGAGTCAAATAGTAATAAGTATTTCATGAGAAGGGAAACTTAGAGGTAAAACATTAAATCAGCCCAGTGACCTTTTTAGTTCTCAGATGTAGAGATAATCTGTAAGAGTCTGATATCCTGTTGAATATTCAAGGATTTTAAGGCAAAAAATGCTGATAATCCAAACCATCCAGGAATGCAAGCAGTGTGAAAAATTGGACCAAATTGTGACAATCCTCTCAGGAAAGGCTGATTGTAGAACTATGTCAGACCTGTACCCTGAGAATCTTAGCTGATGCACAACCTAACTTAATGAAATGAAGAAATGAACTTACTGAAAACTTGCTGATGTAGGTTGTTGATATGATAGGGGGTTTTTTGTTTTGTTTAACTGCTTTTTTGTTTGTTTTTTTAAACTTGGCTGCAGGAAAAGAGGCAATTACTATTCTCGAAAATATTAATTACTGGAAATGATTTGTTAATTCCTGGCAAAAAGAGAGAAATGAGCTCTTTAGAGTGTGCACCTCTCACTGACTTTCAAGGTGCCATCTGGGTCAAATTTGTCCTTAAGTAACAAAATGACTTCCAACTTTAAGCTTTCCCTTCTACCTCTCATGGTTCATTTGAAGGTCTGCACTGATGCATTGCAGTTTTGTAGCAAACTCTAAGGCACTCTCCATGGCACCAGAGTAATATCCTCAGTGGAAACTTACTGAAAGTATTGCTTCTTGAAGGATGGCCATGAGGCTTTGGAACTCGGTTTTATGAAGTTGATGAACATTCACTGAGGATTAGACTGTAGTCATCAAAGGATCTCACTTTTTCTTTAAATTAAAGAGTGCTGCCATTTCCTCTCTTCTAAATCTAAGTGTTCACAGCAAAAAAAAAAAGTTATAAATGTGCTTCCTTCCTCTCCTGCACTGCTCAAGCCACCTTATTTCATTTCTGATTTCAGATTTTTTCTTATTTTCTAAATCTATATGCCAAACAACATGTTCCATTATGTAAGAAGCTTGAAATAAATTTGTGGAAAATTTGGTGTTTCTAAGGGAATCTGTAGTACAGTGGAATTGATCAAGTCAGTGAAAAAAAGGGACAGCTTTGCAATTTAGTTATAGAATGACAACGTCTGCAGTGTGGGTGGTTTTGACTCTCTGAAGCAATTCTCCTGTGCCACTTCATAGGGCTGTTCTGCCCTCCTCCTTTCCCTGGCAGATAGGGAAGAGCCTGGGTTAGATCCCATAATATAAATCAGCCTTCCTCCAAAACTTGTTGGAACAAAGCCAGTTTCTAAAAGATGAGTACCTGATCCCACTGACTATTATTTGACAATGAACCCCATCCTCCGTGGAAAATTTCAGCTTAGTCAGTATGTGATAACCTGAATTACAGTAAGCAGGCTGTCAGATCTACTACCCTTTGTCTAATATCCACAAAGATTTATATCTTAAATGAGATACTACAACTTAGTGCACAAATGAAAATCGCTGCTGAAGCAATGCCTCAGGGTATGTAAGCTCTGCAACTATTTTACTTTGTCTTTAAAGCAAAAAAGCCCCAGTGTGGATTGAGTTTTTAGAGTGCCCAGAATATCACCAAATGTCCCTTGATGTAGGAAGCATCATCCATTCTTTACAGTTCATTTCCTATGGACTGAAAATGTGTCCCATTAAGCGTGCTCCTTCTCCTTCATGCAGCTGGGATCAACACTGAATGTTCCCTGTATACAGACAGCAAGAAACAGTCTAGTAGTATTGCTTGATCATTTCTGTTGGCTTTTAAAATGGAAATGGGGGACATCTGTACTATTGTATCAGGTTCAAACAAAGCTGTGTAGGAAGCACAGAAAAAGAACCACACAGGTTATGTCATACTCAGCTTTCTCTTGTTTAAAGACTCACTGTGACATAGCTCTGAAAAGCAAATACGGTTCTCATTAGAAACATACACAATACAGAAGGGGAAAAAAGAGCCCACAAATCCTAAGTGTAGCTTATACATCCAAGGAGCTGCTAGTTGGCAAAGGGGTCAGAATGCCATGAAACACAGAGCCTGCAAATTTATGGGAAGGTAATAGAAGAAAAGAAAAAAAGAAGGGAAAAAAAGAAAACAATAATAATAAAAAAAAAGAAGTCTGTTCCTGCAAACCTGGTTAGACAAGTTAGAAGAGCCTCTAGGGAGTTCCAGCTTGCCTGTCCAGCACCTACAGAACAAATAACTGACATTTTTCCCTGACCTTGACAGTATAACAGGTTATTTTAACAAGGCTAAAGCTGGGGAAAAAGGAAAAAGTCTCTAATGCATTAAGTACAAACATGCTAAATTCAACATCAGGAATGCAGGTCTGTTTACAATGTGCCTCAGAGACTCAAGGAACATCAAAATGAACATGAATATGTAGATTATTTTGGCTTTGAGAAAGCTGTGGCCAATGTAAAAAAAAATCCCATTTGCCATTAATATTTACATTATTCTATACATTCTCTAGAGGTAAAACAGGATCAAGTAACAAAAAAGCAGAAGGAAAAAAAAGAATGTAAAGCTTTCGTGGGGAAAAGACACTTCTGAGGATATCAAAATGCTTACATAGCAATACAACTTTTGAAAAATAATGAAACCAATAATAGCAATGAAATGTGAACAGCGTGAAGCTAACATCTAACATTTGATGTCAGATGTAAAAGGACAAAGATTGTTGGTAGTATGAAGATGCATGAAAGAACACATGCGTGACAATAAATACAAAGATGACAAGAGCAAATTATGAAGAACAATGCTGAGCTTCCTAAAAAGAACAGGGAATAAAAATTAAGTTTTATGCTTTCTATTGTTAAAATGAAGGATGGAAGAAAGAAAATAATATTTAAGCTTGGAAAAATAAAAGAGCTGAAAGCAAAATTAGCTGAACTAGCATTGACTGATAAAAGAGATGGAAGAATTCTTTGTGTCCTTTATTTGTTGCTGTGATTTTCAGAGTCACTCTATAAATAATTAAACTCTATTAAAAGAAGTAGGTGGATAATTCCTTTGTACTCTATGCAAACTCTCATTTCATGTGTTTAGCTACACACAAATTTTATTAAGAAAAAGCATTTCAGGAATCAAAAATTAGAAACTGCTATATTTCAGGTAACACTTTCAAATGTAAGCTTAACTTTGCCTCCTGATGTGTTATCAACCTTATGTGTTATGACACAACCTTGGATTAAATAATCGGGCCCATAGTTTTTGCCACACTTCCTCTCCTCAGCAACCCCATTATTTTTAGTAGATGGGGTAAACAATATATTCTTTACCAGGTCATTTTCACAGTTTCATTTCTTTTTGGGGCTCATGGTGGTTACACGTACACACCAAGAGACACGCTGCAACAGGACAGCTTCAGTCCAGCTAAGTAATTGATTCTGTGACATCACCAAAATAGACAACTTACTGCTTTTGCTTCAGACTGGATCCTGAAGGAATAGGTCAGAATCTTTCTGCTTAAATTTGCAATAATTCACAAATTTCAGATGCTATGTTGAATTTGCTAATCTACCCTGTGACTGACAGATATGGGCGTCCCACAGACAGACAGAGTTCTGTGTGTCACAGACAGAAATACATGGCTCTCGACACTTCAGCATTCTTTTCTTTCCTGTCAAACTGATGCTTTGCTTGCAACTTGCAGGTAGAAAGCAGGGATGGGAAGGCTGCATCTTATTATACCCTTTCTTCTGAGTAGTACCTGGGAATGTTATCTCAAGCTGCCACTGGTGGCCGGCTCATATTTTGTACTTTTTCCCTCTCTTCACTGCATAAAGTGGGATCAGTCTCCTTGTTCCGTTCTGATTTTCTACACTCCTTTCAGTTGCTCTATATTGGGTTTGCATGGCCAGGTTTTGGTAGCAGGGAAGATAGAGGGGTGGCTCCTGTGAGAAGCTGCTAGAAGCTTCCCCTATATCCTACAGTCCCAGTGCCAGCTGGATGTAGGATAGTCTCTGCACTGGCCAAGGCCAAGGCCCTCAGTGATGGTGGTGACACTTCTAGGGTAAGAGATTTAGGAATGGAGAGGGGAAAAAAAAGGTTCAAGTGCAGCCAAAGAAGAGTGTAATGGGAATAGGTGAGAGGAGCAGCCTTGCAGACAGCCAGGGCAGTGCAGAAGGAGGGGCAGGAGCTGCTCCAGGCTCTGGAGCTCAGATTCCCCTGCAGCCCCTGGAGCAGCCCATGCTGAGGCAGCTGTGTCCCTGCAGCACAGGGAGGGCACGGGGGAGCAGAGATCCACCTGCAGCCCCTGGAGGAGCCCAGGCTGGAGCAGGAGGGTGCCTGACAGAGGGCTATGGCCCCATGGGAAACCTGTGCCGGAGCAGAATCCCGGCAGACCTGTAGAGGGAGGAGCGCAGGCTGGAGCAGGTTTGTTGTCAGGATTTGTGATCTCATGGAGGACCCGTGCTGAAGAAATTTGGGAACAATTTCAACTGGGAGCTGCTGAGGGGGAGAGGATAAGAATTTGGGAACGAAATTAAGGCCAGGAAAAAGGGAAGGCTGGGTGGAAGGTGTTTTGAGATTTTTTTCCTCATTACCCTACTCTGATTTGCTGGGTAAGAAATTAAACTGTTTTCCCCAAGCTGAGACTGTTTTTCCCATCTTGGAAACTGGTAAGTGATCTCTCTCTGCCCTTATCTCACCCCACAAGCCTCTGACTATATTTTTTCTCCTCTCTTCAGCTGAGAAAGTGAACTGTTTGGCACCTGTCATCCAGCCAGGCTGAATCCACCACAGATGCCTAAATCCTCACTCTTCAATCAGCTGATCTGTAATCACTCTCTGACTTCAACTATAAGACATAGAAACCCAAGTGGATAAACCAAAGAAGAAACATGAATTGAGCAAAGATGGGAGTGATATAAAAGGAAGAAGAAATATGTTTGGGGTGGGGTTTTTTTGTTGCCTTTTCAAGAATATTCTCTGCTTTTTTCCAAGCTTTAGCAAAATACCTGAAAATTTTGGTAAAGCTGTGTATCCTGGNATAATAATAATTTTTTTAAGTATGTTTCTTCTAACCTTGTCTGCAGACTTTTCTCAGTGTATTAGAAGTATTCAGACATTGTCAGAATGAGCTGAACAAGATTCTCTAGGGCTAGAAAATATCTCAAATCTGGAAGCTGTGGCATAAATGTCCTGTGACACTAGGTAATGACAGGTTAACATTCTCATCTCTTACTCTGCTGTCAAAGCAAATTAACCATTTACTGAAGACAAAGAGAAAGTTTTGGTTCTAAGTTTTCCTTATTTTCACATGAGGAATATTAATAAAGTAACTCTGTAGGGATGTATTTATTTTGCAAATATTTTCAGATCCTGAGTTTGCTCTTTGTTACTTAATTTATCTCATGTTATTTTGTTAACAGGTTCCCTCTCCAGGACTAAGCCAATAGTTTTCCTTTGGGGTAAAATCCTGGTATGGTTTTGGGGACGACCCATGACGGCAGGTAGGAGGTGTGAGGCTGTGCCACACATCCTGTTCCCCATTTCCACAGATGTTGCAGTCCCTATTCCATCATGCCTTGAACCGTTAAGAGCTCCTTGTGTCTCCCACGAATCTGAAATGTGATGCAGATTCTTGACCTTATCATATCAGGTACTCATATCCATCACTTACATGAACACAGTACTCATGTTGTTTCAGGCACTTTAACTCCTAAAAATTAAAATTAGAAAAAATAATAATAATAAGGCAAAGAAAAACCCTTAAGAAAGCCAAAGCAGATTCTAAGAAGCATGAAAACTGATGCTTTAGTAGAAGAGACCTGTATAGAGAGATGTCTGTGCAAGCCCTTCCGCACTATTTGGCCTGTACATTTGGGTGGGTACCTTTAGCATTGTAGATATAGCCTTGAATCTTTCAAACTGCATTTCCATGCTGAATTCTCTCAGCAGGTGGACTGAATTCAGTTCTTAGTGTAAACTAGAGCAGGCTCACTTGAAAAATTTAGAAAGCATGCCTCCTAGTTGTGTGTGTGTGTGTAAATTATATGATTTTTTTCACAGCAGACAAAAAAAAATCTTGTGTTGCTTAAGCCCTGACCATCAGGCCAAACATGCTCTTGTCTTTAAAACTAAACTACCCAGATGAGTTATCATTGTTGGGCAAAAAACTTATGGGACCAGTAGATTGTAAAATGCTGATTTTCATGGGCCCAAAATGGGAAACTCACAGAAGTTTCAAGGCTGATATCCTGCCTCTGGGAAATATCAACAGGGACATCCTCATTAATTTCAGCTGTCAGATTCATGATTGTTGGGACTCAGATTGCACATTGGTTTCTCAAGTCTCTAAGAACTGATCAGCTAAAGGTGAGAGATGTATCTCAGCCCTCGGCAGCTGGGCCACTATACAAGCTGCTAGGGAACATACAGGGAACATCATACAGGAACACACTTACAGGGAACAGAAAAAGGAAGTCTAGAAATTGGGTTTCTGTGCTCCACAGTCTTGGGAATTTAAAATTTAGGTAGGACAGAATTTAACTAATAAGAAATATTAAATGTGACATATATAGGGATATGGCACAAATACTAAGAGGCCTATCAACCTGAATATTCCCTTTGGGTACTTAGAGAGTAGACAAGTCCTGGGCTGAATGAATTTCCCTGTGCAGATTCCTCAATCTTAGCATTAATGTCAAAAAGTGTAGTGTAAGTAAATTCCTGAGTTCAGTGCCTCAACTGTGTAACTTAAACTGCAGACACAAATCCATTACTAAATTACTAGACATGAACATTAAGATATCATGGATCAGGCCTTATTAAAATTATAAAAGCCTCAGTAAAGAAATTCAATAAAGCTATGTTAATATATATATATATTTTTTTTTTAAATTAAGACACAGGATCTGATGTTTCTTGTACTAACCACAGCAGCTTGAAACACATTTTGATTTTTTTTTTCATTTGTTTGGTTTAGTTACAATTGAATTTGCATATAATCAAATCACTCCACGAGTCTTTAAAAATGTAAGCACGACCAATAGAATCTCATTACTTATATCATCAAAAAATGAAGAATTGGCAGCATAGCAGCAAACATGAGATAAATGTGAATATTCAGAATTCTCACTAGATGCACAAGTACATACAAACTAGCTTTTAGGAGTATAATTTATGTGTGAAAGTACCCATTTGTCATATATATCCATCAGGCAAGAGGAATATGAAAATACTTTTTTGTGATATGCTTATTTCACATTTCAAAACAATTTTACACTCTTTGTTTGTTTTACCTTTGTTGACAGATCAGCTCTTTTTGAAGGACCTCCTTTGCACAGCCTCTTCAGTGCTAAATGATGATCCAGCCTGGTATTTTTTTTTTTCAGGGACAGAGAGAAAGAAAGAGAAAAAAAGGAGAGAAAGAAAGGAGAGAGAGAAAGAGAGAAAGTTGATGGGACCACTTTCTAAATGGTTGGGACTCAAAACTGTAACTGAAATTAAAAAGAACTACAGTTTCCATCACCTGAAGAGCAAAAAGCAGAAGACTACCTGAAGAAGAAAGAAGAATGTGGTCTTACAAAGCACCTCACATTTTAAAATAATTTAATTAACAATAGATAGCTAAGACATTGAAAGCATGATCTTGTAAGTTTTTTAGCATGTCCTTAAGTGTATGTGTCAGTGTAACCCTCAATAGGAGGGTTCAGTGTGCACACACTAGACATGGCGATTCAGTTCTGAACCTCAGTTCTACCTTCTGTTAGATGCTTTCCATCAACTTTGTGTCTCTTTTATTCCTGGCCAAATAGTTGCTGGCTGCATCTCTCTCTCATGATTCCTTCAGAGTGTTAGAGATCAGGATGAAATGAATAGTCACCTATAGTGCTGTTTATGAAACAGCAGCCCAAGATATCATCGTCCAGTGTGCAAGTCATTTCCTGTTTCCCTGCCTTTGGCAGGGAAGTAGCAATCCTTTGGCAGATAGGAAAGACACTGTATATTTGAGTATCAGAGATCTGAGCCAAAATATTTGTTCATGAAGTAATTGAGTGACTGGAAGACAAAGATAATTTTCTTAATAATGCTAACAGTTTAGCTCATAGTACTTGCACATCTCCAGTATGCACTCAGTTTATTGAATTTTTTTTTATTCTTTCTAACATGTGGTTATTTAATCTTCTGCCAACATCCTCCACCAAACAGATTCTTCCCTGCTATCCCCATGAAGCTTTTGTACTATTGATATTTTCACAGTGAAGCGTATATGTGTGTCAAATTATAGCTATTGATCTTTGTTTGTTTCCTAATGTGTGTAGTTGTTTAGATAGCATTATAGTTTGTGTCATTGTGGTTATATTAAAAAAAAGAAGGAGAGTAAAGAAGGAAAAAAGTTGCCATTTTTATTTCATTTATAAATTTCACTGTTGAAGGTAGACTTTATTTGAATTGAAAATATACTGAAATATATTTCTTTAGATAGGAGTTATCTTCATTTTCTTCTTAGTAGCAAGTGGAAGTAATAGGACATGCAATCTTAAGAAAAAAATAAAACTAAACCAAACAAAAAGAGCCTCTTTTATTTTTCTATGAATCTTTTTATAGCTGTTTTTTGTCACAATTCCGTTTGTCTTGTATGTTGCTGTTCAAGTATTCCCAATAAAATTCCACCTCTTAAATGAACACTGTCAACGAGTTAACAAATAAAATAAAATAAAAAATCCCCTATTCCACTATCAGTATAGTGAGAAGCAAGTATTTTTCTACCAGTTTAGTTTTCTCTCTCCCATTTTGCAGGTATTAGTTTTCTTCCTTAACTTATGGTTAGAAAGAAATTAATGTGCGCAACTCCATTCAAGACTTAAAACATTGGACTGGGGATTAAACTAGAAGATATAGCACTGTTTCTCTATTTCTGCAATCATCTGATGTGCCTGCTCTAACAGGACTTGTCAGCTTCCTTCATACCCATTTATATTCTTGTTTTGTATTTGCCTTCCATGTTCAAAATTGTACAGGTTTGGCTTACTTTTGAGGAAGCACATGAAAGCTCGTGGAAGGCAAAGCAATAATAGCACTAATAATATTGTTTAATACATCCCAGAAATAACTTAGTACCATCCAGGACTAAAAATTATCTTTTGTAGCCACCTGGGAGAGCAGGTGATCAGATATTGCTGCTTATAGAGTGAGTCTTGTCCCTTTTCCTAATCTAACCCCTTTTTCTTACACTTTGTGAAAGCCAGGTAACTAAACAAACCCCAAGAAAATAGCTAATTGCATTTTTGATAATTCATTTTAAAAAAATGATATGTTTTTTGGACTGCTAGTAGAAGACATCTATTTTCCCCCAGATTAAAAATCTTCCAGGAAACTCCTGGTCTTTGTGACCTTTATACTACTGAACTATAGCAGGGGAGCCAATTAATGACAATTGTGTTGATGACTTGAGAGATTTTAATTGTTTTCTAGGGGCTGTACTGAGATCATTCTCAAGTTAACTTTCATTTTTCTAAAGCTCCAAACCAGTATAATGTAGAAGTTCAGCAGAATGGTCTCTTAGAAACAAAACCTGGCTGAGTTTGGGAATAAATTCTGATTTCTAATGTGTGATATGCTGGCTTTTATGAAGAGAAACTATTGAAGCTGTTGTGAAAACAGAAGGCTGTGCGTCCTTTGTGATATTGCTGAGAACATTTCCACAGCCTCGGCATTCTACTTCCTGTCCAAAATCCATGATGGAAATTATTAAACTTTAAACAAGGAAGAATTTCATTTTATTTTGTCTGCGTTGGCTGAGATGATGGCTCCTAAACTGACACTATATGACAAGATGCTTTCAGCAAATAAATACACATTGCTCAGATAGCATTTTGAATACCTTCCTGATGAAAGCAAATTGATGAAACTAAAGGACTATGTAGATATCAAAGACCTGCAGAACAGAGAGAGAAGGTTTGCACTCCAGCAATAAAAAACAACCATAATGACAAGGAGCAGCAGCACATGTCCAATATCTTCTAACACAAAACTTCAAGCGCAGCACAATCCAGTCTAGGCCTAAACTCACAAAGAGAAGAGAAATAATAACTTTTGCTTGAAGCTGTTTCCCCTCTGACTGTTTTGCCACTTACCTTCCCTACAGGCTCTCAGGCTCTTAAAGGAGCTCTGCCCATGGATTTTTGATTTTTATTTATTTTTTTTTTTTTTTTTAGGTAAAAAGGCATTGAACTCTGAGAGAGCTTCAGTCTGAATATATATATATATATTTTCCATTTAAGTGGCTATTACTTTCTGCATTTTTTTTTATTTTTTAAGTTATTGAGGTAACACAGCTTCTATACAATATAATCTCTTATAGGAACTGGATTCCTATACCCTTATTGCCTCCATCCACTGTGGAAGTGGCTGCAACCAACCTGTCGTGAAAGTGGGTGCAACCAATCTCCCTAATAAATTCATTCCTTAAAAACAACTTCAGACATCAGAAAACACAACAAAACCAAACCAAACAAAAAAAGCCTAGAACATAAACACTCCCCATCAAAAACCAGAGAAAATAAAAATCTCTCTTCTCAAGTTAGAGTGAATTATTATTAATCAGTGAGAATGCAAATTCCTTTAAACTAGTACAGTTGCCTTTATTTCAAAGCAGTAAAACAAGCACATTTTCTAATTGGAATTATCTAGTATAGAAGTTCATTGAGTTTATGTAGACACAACACAAATTCTTAGCAGTTGCTTTAAAGAAAATCTTTCCTATTTACCAGTGGCAAAGTTATGCTGTCAGCCTCTCACCTTCTGCCCATACAGAAGAATCTGTGTACATCAAAAAAGATGTGAGAAATAGATCCTGAAAATACCAAAACCTGAAAAAATTATGGAAAAAATTCATCCTGAAATGCAATGATTGAACCTTGCTTTGATCCTCCTTCATGTCTTGTACCACTCCTGTTCAAATCAGATGACATTTTCTAAAGGACTGAGTCTAATTTCACTTTTTCCCCTTCCCCTGGTTTTTTTGCTTTTTTTTTTCCTTTTTCATGTTTTTCCCTTTTCCTTTTCCATTCCCTCCTCTTAATATCTCAGCCTGAAGCAAGGTCACAATGAGAAGAGAAATTGTTTAGGAGCCAAATATCTGCCACCAGGTAAAAAGAACTTTTTTTTTTTGGAGATGACAGGTTGATGGAGTATAAGAAGGGTGCATAAGTCATGACTGTGATGAAAATAAACATGATAGAAATTAGAGAAGGAAAATGACATTATGAGTGCTGAAAGACAAAACAAATATCCTACTCTAGTCAAATAGCTTAAGTATTTCAGGCTTTTGTAATGCACAGAGTTTACATCCCTTCCTCTAGGGTTGAAAATTAAGTGTAAGTATCATGTACCAACACATTGGAACAGCTTGTCTATAGAGGGTGTGGAATCTCCCTCACAAGAGATATTGCAGAACCACGTGGACACAATCCTGTGCAATTTGATCTGGGATGACCGTGCTTGAGCAGGGAGGTTGGACAAGATCTCTCCAAAGCTTGTGGTGTCTTCCAACGTGACCCATTTTGGGATTCTCTTTATAATAAACAAAAACTCTGATAATCTATTTCTGTATTCATAGTAAAGGTAACAAATTGCATTTTTTATTGAAGAAATACTCAGGAAATGAACCATGTCTCTACTGCCACAAATTGTCCACAACTTTTCTTTTTATGAGTAAAAAAAACCCTACAAAACCAAAGAAAACCCAAATAAAATTAAATTTCCCTATGATTTTATTATTTTAAAATGTAAATTTCAATTTTTCTACTTGATTACAGTGTTATAGCTCAGGAAACTGGCTTTAAGTGGTTTTCATGAGATTTCAAGAGTAGTTCAAAGTCTGGAGAACTTGACAAGCATGGAAATATACAGACATTTTTAGTCAAAGAAAGAGAAGGATAAGTGAAAGATGGGGGCTTTTCCAGTCATTCTGAAGGCAGTGCCACAGAGGAAGAAAAGTCTGCATTATGGATAAGGGGCAATTCAGTTCAGCAACTGAAAGAAGGTGGAGCAAAAGTAACAGGAATGAGTTTCTAATTGTGGAGATACAGAAACATAGGCAAGGGCTGCCTGGAATTTTTTATAAAGAATGTGGACAGTATGTCATAGACAACACAAAAGAAATTTCTCCCATCTCAAGGTGATTAGGTAGACTGTCTATGTCACTTTCACCTTGAATTTTAAGATTATTTTTATTATTTTTTATTATTATGGTTATTATTTCTGTAGTTTCCATCATTGTCTTAAGACATATACATGGAGCTGAACATATTTAAATCTGCTCTACCCTACCACAGGCATTTCCATGTTAGAAAAATACATTAATTTTTTTCTAAACTGTAGAAATGTCTTTTCAAAAAAATTTGGACATTCTATTCCCAACATCTAATAGAAGTGCATGTTGCAAGCATTGACTTGAATATTCAAATCTTGAATTTATAGATGATTTGAAATACTCATCTCGGTACCGCATTAACTGCAAAATTTTTGAAGCAGTTCAAAGTAATGAGGGAGGATATTCACAGATATTATTTATATATTCATAGGTAATATTTTTAATGATAAGCACCTTGATATATTTGTTGAATATCTATATTTGTGCAAGTTTCAAATCAAAAAGAATGGATGTATTTCTTAATGGGCCCCAGAAAGCTACTGTGTAAAACTGCCAATGAATTTAAGACCAGGATTCTGGATTTGAGAGAATTTGAACAGAGAGAATTTGAAATCCACATCAATGTCCAAATTCTTTTGAGTCCTCTCTAGTTAAAACGTTCAGAAACATTTATTGTTTGATTTATTGTATGGTAGAAGTCATTTCCTTGAGAGAGAGATAATTACATTGCCTTACAAGGAAGTCCTTCCCTTCAACCAAGCCCAGCTTCAGAGGGGACTCTTTTCTATGCCCCCTCAGATGAAGAGTTAGCCACGTCCCTTACTGTGGTTTAAAAATCTTAAAAGAAATTGTGTAAACATTTTCCAGCCCCATGCAGCTGGAGCCCTGAAGCACTGAGCTACAAGCAGTGGTGGAGTGCTGTGCTGTGTTTTTGCAAGTACAAGACAGAAAATCTATGTAANAGCCTGACAGAACAGCATGTGTAGGAAGCACTTTGTCAGGTCTCTGCTGACTAATTTCCCACTCTACACAGGGTTTTTTTTTCCCCTTATAGTCTTTCAGGTTTAACTCTCTCTATGCCCATATTTTCTCTGTCTATCCTGGTGTGAAAGAACAGAGGTGGATTCAGAGCAGAAATTGAGGCTGTTGGACCTAGTCCAGTGAGTGACTGCCATTTAAATAAGGGGCGATGAAGACAGCTGACTGAAAAGAGAGGGAGGAAAGGCTAAACAATATCTGAAGATGGGATTTGCTCTTTCACACAACTCATGCAGCTTTGTCTCTTCCATCGTGAGTTTTAAAATGAGCATGTTAAGGCAGTGCTTGCTCACGCAGAATCCAGCTCACCTTGAAAACCAGTGTCTCAGTCATTAAGTGACACTGGAAAATCTATACTGTCATTTCCAAAGATTTAGGAACATAAACAATAAAGGTTGAACAAATCTAACAAATCTTCTCAACTGCTTGGTGCAGTTCCCCACAATTGCAGGTCATACTTTTTTTGTTTTGCCCATGAACGAACAAAGTTCCATCTTCAAGTGCATTCCTGTATCACTTTATTTTTCTTTATTTTTCTTTTTTTTTTC
>VZDJ01000292.1:1759835-1786724 GCA_008694505.1 Cyanoderma ruficeps | reverse complement strand
TTCTTAGTCTTTATCTTCATCTGCTTCATCATTGTCGTCACCATCCTCATCATTGTTGTCATCATCTTCATCATTGTCGTAATCATCTTCTTCATCATCTTTGTCTCCATCTTCTTGTCATCTTTGGCTTCTTCTTCATTGTCTTCATCTTCATTTGCTTTGTCTGTCTTCATCTTCTTCTTCATCTTCATCTTCATCTTTGCCTTTTTTTCTTTCTTCTTCCTTTTTCCCTTCCCTTCCCTGAACTTCCCAGAACTTCCCTTCCCTTTTTCCTGTTTCCTTTTTCCTCTTTCTTACTTTCTATTTCCATTTCCTTCTCCTTTTTTTTTTCCTCCTGATGCTTGATGTCTTTTAAAATGTTGAAAGCTCTCACTACATGACAAGCCCAGTGCTCATCCAGACCTGCTTACAAACCCCGTTCTCTGTCGACCTCACCTTGTTGCATCCCCAGGGGTGAAACCCCGGGTCACCAACTGACAAATCAGGTGTTTATCTTTGGCGGTCCCTGTTTAAATTGCTGCTGTACCAATCAAGAGGGCAGCCACCACACACTGTTCACAGGAGGCTTATTGAATGTATTAACATAGTTCTTGGGATAATGATCTTACCATCAACATGACATCATCTCATTATCATGATTGCTTTTATGTTGTGTGGTACCTGGTTACTGGTTTTCCTTGAAGAAAAGAAAGCGTAGTGTATTTGGCAATGCAGCTGAAACATGTCCCCTTCGGCTCTTTTCTAGATGTTTCTTTACTGACTAGAAGATTTTCTGAGGAAAAGGTGGTTTGAATTGTTTTTATTCAAAAGTGATGCTGAAAAAGTAATAGAATTTAATGAAACATTTGACTCATTCTGATGAATTTTCATGTTTTCTTCATTCATCTTTATTTAATCTATACAGTCATATAAAATCTGCATACTTGAGTGTCTGTGTTATGATTGAAAGATTTTGTGTGTGTGAACAAGTCACAAATCAATCATGCATCCAAGTCAGTCTTATAATTATAATATTACAATGAGTAATTAGATGCTTTTTTTCATTTAGGTTTTTGCATATGAACAGTACACTTTGATAATTTGCTATTCATATTGTGTAGCATTCATCTAAGTCATGTGGTGAAATATTGCTCATTAATTTGACAACTGAGGCACTATTATTAAAGACGGGAATGAGAACATGAATAGGAAGTTAGCTATGTACAAAATGTTGGACATACTAAAATTTAGTGTAAAATTCGTGCTAGTTTGTGAAAATCAGAGGTATCAGAGAATTTTTCACAGAGACAGACAGCAATTGAAAGAATCCTAAAGAATTTTGACTAATTGTTTGGGATTCTTTTTTTGTCTATTTTAAGGGACTCATGAAAGCAATCTTCAAAATGCACTCATTTAGAATTTTAAATGGTTTATTTGCCAAAAGCCAAAAGCTGTCATTAATTTGAGTTAAAAAATACAGTATTTTCAACACTTCAGAAATGCTACTCACTTATTTTAGCATCTGAGGTTTGTTTGTGGGTTAGAAGCCACATCTACTTCATGGGATGCAAGCAGTACATGTTTCTGAAGTCACATAAGGGTGGTTCTTGAAGAGGTTCAGGCATTACTTCAGTGTGACATCCTCTACATTATTCCCAGCATTCTCAAGCCTTGGAGTCATGCACACAGAATTTCCATATCACAAAATATGATAAAGTGATATCATAAGCCTAAGGAGAGTGTCCTCATGCTGTGTCTTTGGTATAACAGTACCAGTGCTCACAGACCTGGTCTGCTCTTTTGAAGCTGGGAAATGTGACTGCCATACCTGCCCCCACTCCATGTGTCCAGTTCCCACCATACGCTAAAGTGCACTAAAATACCAAAGAAATTTGGAAATTGTAATCCCCGACTTAAATTAAATTAATCCAGTGCCTTTATTCAAAAGCAAGAATGAATCTCCCACTGTTTGATCTGTTTTATTCAAGAATGAAGCAGTGTGTTATCTTCCTCACTAAGCCACCTCTTCCTTTATTCGAGCCATTGCTCATTCCCTGCCTGGTAATTGGAATTTCCTCTTAAAAACGCTGAGATCACCTTATAGAAGTAAGGCTTACCTTTTGGCAAACGTAGCTGAGGAGAGAAGCTTTAGATGGAGCAAAATGTATTTCTTCTCTTGCTTTACTGCAGGAGTTATTTGGAGCTATACACAGTTGTTCTGTTAATATAGCTGATGTTAAAGTGCAAAGAAAATTAAAACAAGGAAGATCTTGAAGGATCTAAGTTTCAAAGGGACAACATGAAACAAATCTCAGCTTAATTTTCTACACCAAACCCAGCAATACAGATCTTTAAATATCTTGTTAGAGTTTATAATACATGTAAGTATTTTCAGGTCCTAATTTTCGTCTCAATTCCTTCTTCTTTCCAAATCACACTTCAGTAACACATACAAAAGAACACAAAGGTCTCAAGACCCAGTTTTATAAAGAGTTTCACAGTTCACTGATCCCTCAGAAAAGAACTCCTCAAAGTTTTTTAAAGCAATTTCAGAAAACCTTTTATTACTTAAAATGTTTAGTAAGTTTACTCCAGTTTACTCCAACAATGCTCAGAATATGATACTTCATAAAATTGGAAACAAAATTCATGAAGAAAGGAAACAGTAAAACATACTTGTAAGGTCCTTCTGGAAATGGATTTAATTCTTTCTGGAAAGTGAGCAGTTCTTGCCAAATTTCATACATATTCTTCCTTTCTCAAGGTCAGGGTCGAGAGGTAATACAGACTTCCACTGAATATTCCTTCTAAAAACTGACCCTCCATCTGCAGGAAATGACTTGACGTTTTTAGCCCTGCTTTTACTGACAAAAAGTATTCCATTCAAACACGTTACTCAGGTAGTAAGTAGTGTTGCTATGATTTCCTGACGTTTAATGGAATATTTTCAACTCATGCCCATCTTGAGTGCAGCATGCTGCAAACCTCCCTGAAAGAGGGATGTTTTTGAAGGAAAAGCTTTTGGTTTATATTTACATTGATGCTTTTTTGGGTGTCATTCAGTGTTAGATTTAGTACTACTGAAAGGCTATTTGCAAAGTTAGGCCTGATGAACTTTGATTTCCTACTCTCACAGAATTTTTGGCACAGACAGTGGCTACATCTCAGAACTCCATGGATCCTATCCATGAAGAAACAGTATTCTTAAACATTATCAACATTACGGTGAATGTCTTGCACTCATTATTTTGAAGAATATAAGCTTCATGATCTAAAGAAATGGAATTTAGCATTATATTGTTAACATGAATAGAATTATTTTAAATACTATTTATTTTAGACAATACAGAAACCCCTGAAAAAAGGACACTAGTTCCCTAATCTCTTGCAGTAGCGTAAAGACTCACCTTTTCCCTCATCTACTAGATCTGTTATGGAGCTGAATATTTGCTTTTGTGCTGCCATGAGTTACATAAATCTAGTTCATCACCTAGCCTACAAGCTGTCTAGAAATGGTGATTATGTATCACTTAATAGTCTAATGATTAAAACTTATATAATGGACAGTGTTAAACTAAGTTCAAAACCTCACTTTTTCAAAAAAGTTTTACCTTCCTGTCTTTTATATTTCAGACAAGTCCTGGACAATGGGCTGAGATGGCTTTCTGATGAAAGACAAGGGTTTACTATTTAAGCTGTTACAGAAATTTGGAAATCATTGCAACAAGGTACTCTATATTCTGGTGGCGAGGGAACAGTTTTGGTTTTATCACCATATAAAAGGTTGTTTTTTAAGGTGTGAACCCTGGGAAAAGCCCATGTGCAGCCATCTCGTATCATAAGAAAAGCCTCTTAAATCACCAAACCAATTCAAGGCAAATTTAACTTCTCATCTGCACAAAATTCTGAATGAGGAAAAGCATATAAAATTGAAAAAACAGTCAAAAAAAGATCACAGAAATCATAGATTTCATTGTCCTGTCCGTTTACATCATGGACTGAAAGTTCTTACTTTTTAATTTTTTTTCTTATTGCTACACAACTTTTTTATTATTACAGATGAACCCTTGTGTCATAAAAGATACAAACCTCTTACAAGGTAAGATGTACTTCTTTTCTCATAAGATTTCTGCACCAAGTTTGAAATGATCATCCAAAGTTTTGAGAAAAATCTGGAGAAAGATCAAAATGTTCCAGTTGATTGGCTGAAATAGTGTTACCTAGAAAAAACACCCAAGCAAACAAGTAAAAAACCCTCTTTGATACTTTGACAAAACTAGCCTTAATTGTTGATTAACTGCAAAGGAATCAATAAAGAATTACACATAAAGGTCTTTAAATCCCCTAGGAGATAGCAACAGGATTTAACTATATGCCAGTTTTAGGCATTAAATGCATAGAAGCATTAAAGGGACNTATATATATGTATATATATGTATTTGCTTAACCTTAAGCATGTCCAATCTAAATTAAGTTGTGTAAGAAACCTGAATAGACTTTTGAGAGTGATTTGTTTAAGAAATTGTTCATGTTACTTGTTCATATTAATTGTTCATATTACATGTTTTAAACATACCCCTTTGAAAGTGATAAAATTCTTCGTGGGAGGGAGGAAAAGGCATAAGACTTTGAAACTCAAACTTTGAAAGGCTGTGAACACTGAGAATGTATAAAATTAGGTCCACCCTTGTTTTTTTCATTCAACACCTGAATGGTCTTTGTATTTACACTATTAAAAAAAAACACCCACATAAAAACACTCACATAAAAACCCAACCAAAAAAAAAAAATGAACAAAAACCTTGAATCATTTGCATAAACACATTTTTAGGAGAATAATCAACAGCTTAGCTATGAAAGATTTAGAGCTATTAACCTATATAGTCTCCACCAAGTCCAAGCTCAGAGTCTGTCGAGATTTAGCCACCCTATTGCTTAAATTATTCACTTTTTAAATTCACTTTGTTAAAAAAAAAATCATTAATGTTCCAGTTTGACACAGATTGTTCTTTGTTATTCCTTTTATATGGAGATCTTGTTTACATTTTTTTCTTTTTAACTGATGAGTTTCTTTACTTTTGTTCAGAAAATGGCAGAAGTTAGTTCCTTTTTTTCTTCTCGTGTTTTTTTTTATGCTTAAACACACAGGTGGGAAAATGCATCAGAAAGCATAAGCAAGAGGAAAAAGAGGAAATAGCCTCTTGTTCTGTCTCAGGAGTGGGGAGAGGAGGGCAATAAGAACTGATTAAAAATATAATAAATCACAGCAGATTAACAGCTCTCTGCATTTTTTGGCACATTATATATGTCTATATTCCTTCTCTACACCCATAAATGACAAATGAATATCTTATGGTTGTAGGGTAGAATATGAAAAGAGCACCTGAACCTAATTATGAGAACTACAGTGTTTTTCAAAATGTCTATTGTCTAACATATGGTCTTTAATCTAAAAATAATCTGTGCCTTATTATTTTTGACTAGAATCTAAGTAGAAACTTGTAAAGGCTTTTTGTACTATAGCAAGCTGCTTTTAGAAACCGTAGTTTATTACTTCGCCCATAAAACCAGAACAGCAAAATATATTTTATTAGGCAAACTGCACCACTAATTTAACAGCAGTGGAAACATACTTTATTAATTTTATAGGGCTTAACATAGACCAAAAAAACACAGGCCGTATTTTAAAACCATTATACAAAATATGTTGTTGACATTGTGGAGATGAGGTCTTCACTAACCAACAACAGAAGTTTTCCTCTGACTCCTAATAACTGTTCAAAATTTTTTCCAATTAAACCAAGGTACAGGTTTGAGCAGTGGTTGGGATTAGATTAGTAGCAATGTGAATTCCACTGGCTACCAACATGATAGTTGTGATTTAAACATTTAAACAGAATTTACAGCCAGTCTTTTTCTTCTAGTAGCAAGGTCCTGACTGCACACATATGGACTCAAACAATCACTAGTAATCCTTGTGTCTCTCTTCCTCAGGCTCAGACTATTCCATGATTTTGTGATTCTGCTGAAGGACCCAGGCTCTTTTCAAGACAAATGTTCACTGATCTTGAATGCAGCATCACCAAATTTGGATTATGAATCCAGAAAGTGTCAGCTCCTCAGGTGGCAAAATCTTAATTACAAGTTAAATTATATGAATTATCTGTACACACAAACTGTTTCTGAAGCTGTCATGGTTCATATTTAAGCTGGATCCATCTCAGCTTGAAAAAGTTCTGAAGGAGGTTTGGTCTCCAGAGGTTACATCTTTGAGGAAAAGAGACAGTTTAGCCAGCTGGGAAACGGAAGGGTCAGGAGGATTCAGCATGATTCTGTGAAGATCTGTCATGCTTACGGTTGTGGCATAATTCTTTCCATTACAAATGTTTTAAACTTTTTTATCTGAAGTGTTATTTGTTCTGAATTGCCATTCACTACCCCATTTCACAGCTTTTCTGCTTAAGACATAAGAGCTGACCTAACTGCACTTTGCAGCTGCTTCATGGGAAGTAATAAAGATGAAAAGGCCAAATTGTTTTTTTTCAGCAGGGGGTAAACGAGAGGATAATAACTTGTGGTTCGGGATGTTCAGACTGGATATTAGGAAAATCTTTCTCCTCAGACCAGGGGAGAACTACTGGAATATGTCACCAAGGGATGCCCTGGAGCTTCACCCTCGGAAACTTTGCAGCCATGACTATTCACAGCCCTCTCTGCTCTGACTTAGTGATGCCAGTAGAGCCTGCCTTGAATCCTGGACTAGCTGACTTCCAGGTGTTCTTTGACCAGTGGTGCTATGAATCTGGATAACATTTTTCCTGTGAGATTGCTTGATAGAGAAAATCTGGCCAAGAAGGAGAAGGGTTTAATTTGGAATAGATTTAATATATGTGTAATATAAGGCCATTTAGTACTTTGAACATATAATTCAGCCATGATGTCAACATACTCCTGTATCATAGAAGAGGCCATAAAATTTAGGAGATTCTTATTTACTTACTTGAGAAAAAAAATAAAATATTAAATTGGTGCGAGTGTTTTCTCTTGCACCATCATGTCAATCTTTGAGCAACTGTAAGAGAAGAAAACATGGAGTTATAGTTGGGACCGTTCTAAGATGTTTACATCTATATTTTCCTGCTGCAACATAAAGTTGTTCTTTGGGAATAGTAAACAAAGCACAGCTTGACAAACTTTCAACTGTGCTTGCATGGGTACTGTTGTTCTTTGCACTCGCTGGGATGGAAAGCTTTTACTAGAAGTGTGTTAAGTAGCTTGAGAAATTAATTTTCCTATATAGAGACATCTTTAAAAGCATGAGCTTGCTGTGCAGTAAATCAATTCATGTGACAGATTTATTCTTTTATTGGGAATTTTTCGAGGGGTTTTAAGAAAGGAAAAACCAGTTGAGATACATTAAGAACTGCTGAAATACCACAAAAATAAAAACAGAAAACCAACCAACCAACCAACCAAACAAAAATCTCCCACAATAAGACCGCAAAAAACCACGAACAAACAAACAAACAAACCCCCAAACAAAACAGCAGACAAAACGAAGCCTCATTCTGAAGCTACTTTGGAAACTCAAGAAGTTTTTTAAACTTCTTGGCAGAGTAATTAATTTATCTTCACTGTCTGTTGAGCTGGCAATATCAACCTTTATTTGTATTCATTATCTTTTTTTAACTTGCAAGTGATTACTGATTTCAGAAAGACAGTAAAATAAGGCCCGAATACATCAGAACAAAAGGTATTTTAGGTATTTTCAGGATGTTTCCAATTCACTAGAGCTTGGAAAACCTGAAGATCTCTTCATCAAGTTTCAATTATGTGTGACCAGTCAGTGAAAATTTTACATGAATCATTGTTACAAGAGCTTGATATTTGGAAGTCCAGGCTTTTCTCTACTTCTGCTACATCTTTTCCCTATAAATTCATGCAGGTTGTTTAATTTATCTTTGCTTATCCTTCTTCCTTCCCTCCCATGCTCCATCTGAGATATCTGACCTTATCTGAGACTGGAAGGAAGTTGTAACTTTCAGAGATGTTGACTGTGTTTTGTGTATATGTTTGTGAGTATTTTAAAGGAAGGATGTTTTTATGCCCATATCTCATTTATTTCAGATAGAAAGACTCCAGGGGAGGAACAACTGTCTGAATAACCCTGTGGGCAAAATGGACAGAGAAAAGCAAGCAAAAGTACTATGCTCGGCAGTACTGAAATGTGATGCATAGAATATATCGAAAGTTTGGAAAAATGTTTCTGCCAAAAGAAACCTAAGTGTTTTCAACTTTTGGCAGGATACAAACCAATGTCAGAGCAGGCGAATAAATTTAGTTTTTAGAAAGATAGGCAATAGAATAAATGAATAAAATGGCCAAAGAATATATCTGCTTCTACAAGGAGATGGTTGAGTTTTAGTTATTCTTAATTTGATTTTTGATTAAAAGATATCTGCATATTTAATTTTCCTTTTAGTAATCCAAAATTATAACATTTTTGAATTTGTCATTTTTCAGCAATATCGTAAAGTCCAATGTATTTTGGCTAAAAATTAAACTGGATACAGACCCTAAACAGAACAAGAGACTGGTTTTCTGAATTCATTTTGAAAGATGCTTTTTTTTGTTTTGTTTTGTGGGGTTTTTTTGGTTTTTTGGTTTGTTTTTTTTTTTTTNTTTGTGACTATACATTTATACTTCAAAACCAAACCTCATAGTTTCACCATAGCTTCTTAACAAAACAGACTCACTGGATTGGAGTTTTTCTTGGCACAAAACTGCATGCAATTAAGAGTTCCACTAGCTGGGTTGTTCCTGCCTGCAAAAATGAATAGTTTCTGTATGAGTTTAAAAAAAAAAAAGTAAAATAGAAAAAAAGAAACTTACTCAGCAGTTGAAATATACAATAAAAATGTCACTGCTATCTTTGCTTTAATTATGGAGCTCACATTGTGATTATATTCTATTCCAGTTTGTCAGAAAATGAGACTGTAGCCATTATTGTTAAGCACTGTAACATCTCTTCCCTTCACTGAGTTTGTGTGCCCTCATTTTTATTCAGTCATATTCAAACCACATCCTTTTCTCACAGGTTTGCAATAACTAGGACATATTTCTAGCTCATTCTGCCTGTTATAAATGAATAGCCTGGAAAATTTCCTTCTCACTCCCATGTTTAAAGGCACAGATGAAGGACAAAAAAATCCTCCTCTTCTGCCATTGTGCAGGAGACCTTCCACTATCACAGCACATCTCAGTGGCATATTCTGCGCTTGAGCATTCACCTGATCTAGGAGAGAGTAGTCAGAGTGTGGCATATCACCACAAAGACCTGTAAAGTGAGGACAGACATTAAAAGCAACTTGGAGAAAGCAGTGTTACTCATGGGTGTTCTCCCAGTGGCAAGGGAGACCAAGACACATGGTCATTGTAGTTAGAAAGAACTCTTCTTCTGGTCTGAGAAACTGGGTGATCTATAAACTATTCCACAATTAGGACTATCCCAGGAAGAACCAGAGTTCTGAAACACCTCATCAGAGGAATCCTTTGAACTGAAAATGTACATTTTTAATACAAGTTTGTAGGTAGTTTTTTTTTTTTCTTTTCCTGTTTTGTTTTANTTGTCCAGGGTGTTTGTTTGTTTGGGTTTTTTTTGTTTTCTATAGATCCCACACAGAATTTCATCAATTTGTTTTCTACAGATCCCACATTGTAATTTCATCAGAATTACAATTTCATTTGTAACTGTTGCCAACCAACTCTTTCCATAGTGGGTGTGATAGGTACCTGACATTACTTATATAAGAGGAACAAAACAGCTACACCAATAAATGCTTTCTAGAAGGTCAGCCCACTGCACATCCAACTCTTGCCTGCATCACAGGTAGCTGCATCTGAAAATGTCACAGGATTTCTCTCCATCTGATCTTGACAGCAGAGAGCAGATAATACAGGTCATGTCTTGCTTTTGCCATGTTCAGTGTTACTACTGAGAAATGCTGTCTGAACAGTAGTTCGAAGATATTCCTACTCACATCTGCTGGTTTTCTGCTGGACAATGTAAAGACAAGTTCTAAATACTTCTCCAAATCATGCCTATTTTGTTGATTTTTGTTTCTAAAAAATTGGAAATAGTGCTTAAGTTTTAATAGGCTTCACACATCATGTTGTGGCAATTTCAAAAATACTTTTTAATTTCTGAAGTGTTTTGTTTTGAATATTTATGTATGGCACATTAAGATACAATATGTCAAAACAAACAGAAACACTCCAGCTCCCAAAAAACAGTACTGCTATCTTCCTCTGAAAATTTTATTGGTAGAAATACAAAATTCTATGTGGTGGTCGCGGTGTCTCGGGAGTCTCGTCCTGCTTTGCCTGGCTAGCTCTTGACACTGGCCGCAGTTAAAGGTACGGTGCAGTGTCTGGGAATACCTTCCCGATCCTGTGGGGCCTTGCTGCAGCGGCAGCATGAGTGATGACGAGGAATGAAGGAAGGACTCTGATGTGGTACAGTGACTGAGATCTATTGAAGTCCATGCGGGACCACCTAACCACCAGAGTGTCTGCCCAGCAGAGCGCAGATCATCTCTGCACAGCATCTTAAATGCAGGGGAGGAGCAAGGGGAAGGGTACAGCCTGGGACAAATCAGAACAAATCTGGGGGTGGCTCTGTACACAAAGGACAGACAGTGGAACAAATCAAGGAGGCAAGGGAGGGGACCTCAGGGATCCTGCCCAATCACTTGACACCCTCACTGGAACTTTCTAGACACAGGGAGAGGTCCCAAAGTGACTAACAGGACTCGGGGGTTCCTTAACTGATGATTGATTGATAACAGTAACCGACGTGAACCACAAAGGCTTAAACATGGGGGTACAAGGAACAAACCATTATAACTTATACAAAGAGCATGAAAGCAAGGAACAAATGCATACATAGAACTGACAAAACTAAAATCACACCACTACAATTCTATGTAAACATATATATTGTAGCCTGGACTTTTTTGCTTATTATCACAAACTGGCAAACTCTGATTACAATAATGGGCAAATATGGGAAAATGAACTTTTTTATGTTTATTTCTATTAGACTAGTTGAAAAAACTTATTTTTTTAATTGAAATAAATGTGAAGTCATAATAGATTAATAGTGGCTACTTAAAAAAAAAAAATCCAAACCAACCAACCAAAAAAGCCCCACCAAAATGTTACATTTTCTCATGAATGTCAAAGAACTCTAGAAAGGCATTTAAAATTTTTCAGTACTTCTATTAAACTAAATTAACAATTGTCTGCTTCTTTCATAAAGGAAGTTAATAAAAAATCAGAAATATGTGATTTTAATAATTTTGGACAGATACTTACTCTTCTAGAATGAGAATAAAGACAGCAATGTAGGTATCATATTTCTATATATCTTACCTGAAGCATTATGAATAATAATTGTGCTTTCTTGATTATGCAATATCTGTCTATGTATCTTGACTTTGAAGGAAACAATTTTAGAATATACTGTCCTGAGGTCCTGGGCTTTTCCCTGCAGTTGAAGTATATGCAAGTTTGAATCCTACATACATCAGAAAAAACATTAGTTCCAACAAAACCACATATGATATAATTATTATTAGGTTATAGAATGCAATGTGCCACCTTGTTTTGCTGATATTTGCAGCTGGTGGCTATGATGTCTTGTGACTCTCTCGAAAAGCAGGAAAATATTTGACATGTTCATTTTCCTGATCGAATTCAAAATTTCCTAGCTTCAATTTAAATTTGGAATAATTAATACTACACTGGAATTGGACTTCTTGGAAGTGTTTTTTTGGTTTATATTTTCACTCTCACATAATCCTTCTGTCTATACTGGAGAGTGATGTAATTGGTGGGTGCTCTTCTGGATGGATAAGAAATTGATCGGGTGGTTGCATCATGGTCAATGCCCCAGAGGCCTGATGAGCATCAGTGACAAGTGACATTGGAACAAGTGGTTTTCAATATCTTCCTTGATGACATAACAAAAGGATCGAGTGCACCCTTCACAAGTTTGCAGGTGGCACCATGCTGAGTAGTGCAGTTGACACACCTGAGGGACAGGATGCCATCCAGAGGAACCAGGACAAGCTCAGGAAGTCGGCCCATGGGAATAGCATGATGTTTAAAAAGACCAAGTGCAAGGCGCTGCATATGGGTTGAGGGATGCACCCAGTATCAGCACAGGCTGGGCATGAACAGATGGAGCAGCCCTGCCCAGAAGGACTTGAGGGTGCTGGTGGGTGAGAGGCTGGACATGCCATGGCACTCACAGCCCAGAGAGCCAAATGTGTCCTGGGCTGCATCCAGAGCCCCTTGGGCAGCAGGGGAGGGAGGGGATTCTGCCCCTCTGCTCTGCTCTGGTGAGACCCACCTGGAGCTCTGCATCCAGCCCTGGGGTCCCAGAATGGGAAGGACAGAGACCTGTCCAGAGAGGCCACCAAGATGATCAGAGGGATGGAGCACCTCTGCTATGAGGAAAGGCTGAGAGAACTGGGATTGTTCTGCCTGGAGTAAGGAAGGGTCTGGTGTGGCCTAATTGCAATCTTCCAGTACCTGAAGGAAGCCTAGTAAAAGAGAGAGAAGCACAATTTGCAAATCACTTTTAGTGACAGGAGAAGAGGGAATGGCTTCAGACCAAATGAGAGTTGTTTTAGATTGGACTCTTCCTGTTGAAGTTTGTGAGGCACTAGAAAAGGTTGTCTGGGAAAGGCACTAGAAAAGGTTGTCTGGGAAAGCTGTGGCTGTCCCATCCCTGGAAGTGTTCAAGGCCAAGTTGGATATCAGTTGACCAATCTGAGTGTCCCTGCTCATGGCAGAGGGGTTGGAACTAGGAATGTTTAAGGTCCATTCCCACACAAACTGCTCTATGACTCTTTGAATCCATGATTTTTCTGTATTTGTGCTGGTTTTGCATTGATTGACATTTTGTGAGGAGGGAAGACGCCACCTATGGAAGTGATTTTTCTAAGAGAAGCTGCTAACGGTTTCGTCTGTGCCTGACAAAATGTTCACCAATCAGTGGCTAGTTTTGAATACTGACACCTTGTTAAACCATGAGGCTCAACATGCCTCTTTGAGCACACGTTAAAAATCTAACAAACCCCAGGAAAGATCTCCTTTTCATCTGACCTGGGAACAAGTAACAGGCTGGGCCAGGCTCCAGTGGCTGTTAACATCTTGCCTCTGGGCCTGCCCTCCTCCCCACTCTCCCCCCAGTGCGGGCCAGGTGGGACTAGGCCAGACCAGGTCCTGCTCTTGCGGCAGCACTGGCCAGGCTGGGCCCTGAGATCCTGGTCGCTTCTCTGCCAACAGTACAGCCTCTGATGAATCCTCCACCATAAACAGCTCGGGCCAGCACTACTGAGTCACCTTGCCATGTGCTGTCCCAGCAGCATGGAAGATGATGTGGCTGAGACCAGGGGCAGCTCTGCAGCCAGGCAGAGTGCAACCCCACAGCTGGAAATGAATGCGGCTGGAGCCCTGAGATCCTGGCACAGCTCCAGTGTGGCCTGAATCTACCACCATGACTGCTTTGGCCACCACCCAGCAGAAACACATATGACCTCATAGGCCCAGGTGAGATATTAACTCCTTTATTGCACAGATGAAACGCGCACAACGTTAATTTCTCTCTGAGTGAGAGAAAAAGACAGAGTGAAGACATGTGGAGAAACAACACAAAGACATTAAGGTCAGTGTAGGAGGAGTCAAGTCCAAGGTGGGAGGAGAATGAGCAGGTGCCTTATTCTTAGGCTGAAATTCTTTCGTAAGGTGATGGTGATGGACTGTGATATACTAAAATATCCCTTCAATTTGTAGAAACAGTATGTGGGGAGATGAAGTGTTCAAAACTGCAGACATGAGTAAAGGCATTTATGCTGCATTATAAAAATGTTGAATTGACTGTGATCTCATGAGAAGCTTAAACAGAGACAGAGATGAGATGAAGGTAAAGACCTGCCTCCAGGGAGAGAAGAAGGTCTCTGTTCCGAGAGATGAAGATGATCTCAAAAATAGATGAGGAGAACCTTTGCTTTAGAACAGCTCATCCTTAAAATAATATACCTCATGAGTTTGACATGGTCCATGAATGCAGCTGTGGCAAGGCAGCATGAAGTGGGAGGGACTTCACAAATACAGATTTCCAGGTGGCTGCTATTTGTGAGAATTGAAGCCATGAGAAAACTGTTCTCTTGTGGAGAAGTCTCCATGACATAACAAAAGAGACTCCTCTCCCTAAAAGAACTGATAAAAGACTATTTTAGAGGTGGTACACTGACCCAAATTCCAAGTTTTGTCTCTGTATGTTGTCAGTGGGAAATAAAGGAGGGTTGTGAGAGGAGGAGAAGTGTTCTGAAAGTTTTATTCTGGTTTGGGTTTTTTTTTTTTTTGTGTTAATAAAGCTTTTTTAAAACCTCCTAAAGTTTGAGCCTGCTTTGCTCTTCTCCTAATCCTATCTCACAACAGAAAAAGAGTAAATAATTCTAATGGGAACTCAACCCACCACATTATTTGCTGCATTGGCCAGGAAAAATTGAAAAATTGGCAAACCAAAACCACTACAGTATCACCCTCAATGTAATACAAAGACATTTCTATTACTACTACTTCTTTTTCTTTCTAGCTTTGTTAACCTACTTCTGAGCTCGGTCCTTGAGTTACATTAAGAAGTTGCAGATTTGTGGGCTCTCTTGTTGTCACTCCAGGGAACTGAGTAACATCCTCTTGGGTTCATCTACCAAAGTGTATCTGGGAGATATTTACAGCACCCTCTTCCTTTGAACACATCATCTTGGACTCTCTTTTACTCCTCAGACAGTGGCAGGAACTCTTGTGATGCAATTTGCACAGTCTATTTCACATACATATTTCAGGATGGAAAGAATCATCTTGATGAGGAAGGGACTCTGAGATAACTGAGTTAGAGGTGTCTACATGATGGATACCAATCAGCTAAATGTCTCCCTTAGGGTCTGACTGCAGTTTAGGTGTGGACACCTATTACCCAGATTAAGAGGGTAGTTCCTTCTTGTCTGACCACTAGACATCCATTAATGTCCCTCTGCCTGACGAAGCTGCTCCTCTGTGCTCCCTAGCCTGTTTAATTCACAATTGACTATGTTAGCTTGAAGAGTATAAAGAGTAGGTCTGTGCTAAAGTGTTTCTTTTTGGCTGAAGTCTGTCATGGAGCACTCATGAAAATAGCTCAGTCATCAAAACTGCCTCCTAGGTGGTAAATGGAACTTCCAACCTAATAGAACACTTCAAAGTAGCATTTTATCTTTTGATTATACTTTCATCCAAAAATATTTAATTACTTTTTCAGCAAAACACAACTTTCTGCAGAGAAAACTGTACTGTACATTATATTTTCTGTCTTCTCTCTGTTTTCTGCTAATTTTCCAAATAATATTTAAACAATTTGAGCAGAAGGTCTCAAAATACTTCCACGGTCAGACTTGTAGGACTCTCAGAATTACTCTCTCAGAAAAAAGCACTAAATAATCCCTTCTCTTGTTTATATCATCCTATTAAGCTTCTACTTTCTCTTAGTATTAGCTTCTCTTAGGCACAGGAGAAAGATCCAAAACAGCTCCTATTCAAAGTTGGGTTGTTTTTACTTTTTGAGGGGGAGTGTTATTTGGGTTTGGATGGAGTGTTTTTTATGTTTTGTTTTGCGTTTTTTGCTTGGTTTGAGTTGGGTTGAATTTTGGTTCGTTGAGTTGATTTGGGATTTTTGGGGGAGGGGATTGTTTTGGGGGGGGATTGGTGAGTTTTTGGAGTTTTTTTTCTGAAGAACTCAAATATATGTATTTCTATTTGAAAAGCAAGTTGTCAAATTGAAGATTTTTTTTGTTCAGATAATGAATTCATTCCATTATTCCGATTATACTTTCTCTACTAAAAACTACTTCACATTTATGCTCTCAGATTTTTGGGAATGTCTATATATGGAAATGATGAAGATGAAAATACTGGGATTAGTCTACACTTTCTTTAGCATACTCTAAATCCAGCCTTCTCTATTGTCTTTTAAGGCTTATTTTAGACCAGAAATGCAGAAAGTGGTGACACAACACTGAAAATACATGTTAATTTTGATAGATTCCAGTCCAGTCAGAGCTGACAGGTCAAGGGAATGAGTGACACATGAGGCAACCCCCTCTTGCCTCCTGGAGTGCACAAGGAATTTTGTTACGGTAGAATAAGGACATAAGGATCTGTATTCTGGCATTAAAGAGTGTTCCTTTTCACAATGTCTCAGGCATTCAATTGCACTTTAGTTACATTACAAAACTGTATTTCTACAGGAGTAGCTGCATTCTCCCTTAGTTCACCTCAAGAGAGAACTATGAATACACTTTCTGCATTTCTATGGTTAGGCAATACTAATTGTAATTGTCTTCCGTCTTCTATCTTGGGAAAATTTTTGTCCAGCAAGACTGTGTACTTTTGCAAGGTGCAGATTCACAATTCCCATGGACGTGGAAGATGAGGCCATAAGAAAGATGAGCCTTCCAGGTGTGCTGGAGAGCAGATTGAGCAGATTGAGGTCACCTGTGACTCTATAGGTGCAAGCTGACTTGGGCAGGATGGATTTTCTATTGCTTGCTCCATAGTGCTCAGAAATTATTATTCTGACTCAAAATCCAGTCATTTTTCTCAGGCTGCTTGATTTTTGGAGAATTACCAACGGTATTATGGATGTACATTTGTGTTTGTGAAATCAACACTAAAATCAAACTACATCTAAATATCTGCCATTGACTTTTATTTAACACCAGAAACCTGTGATTGCCTTTTCCTCATGAGATTTGAGATCCATTCAAAGAGGAAGTAGAACAAAGAGCCTCAAAAGTTTTTATCACTCCCCCTGAAATCACAGGGGTTGAAACTAATCTAAAAGTTTCAGCTTTTTCCCTAAAGGTCCCAAGAAATTTGTATGTAATGTTGAGTTTCAACTCAGCTCTCTTTTTGACCCTGAAGTTAGTGCTGACATGTATGGCAGTGTTTATTAATAAAACAATAGTCCAATGGTAAACAAATTTAATACCAGGCATGAATGTTTGATATTCCATCTAAAATGAAAAAATATGTATTCTATAATGAATACTTAATTAGGACTGTGATCTGAATACAAGGACCAGAGCCCCTACTGCTGTGCAGACAAACCAGAGTGAAATGAATTACTGTCATGCGGGGGGTGATATTAATGGTGTCCAGCTTTATAAATGAATCCAATTTTAAGCCACTTTAGTTGCTATCATACTGAGAGAGAGTGCAACATGCCTAACATATAATTTCTGTACTGCCAAATGCTAAGATTTAAGCTTTAAAAAGATTTAACTTGCAGATGTTTTCCTGCATTAAATATTTCTAATTATCTGTTGCAATAGCCAGACAACATTAGAAATAACTAGAACTGAAATTTTGGGGTTTTATTTGCTATTTGTTTGTTTGTCTGGTTGGGTTTGTTTTGGTTTTGTTTATATTAAGCCATATATTGATAGATGGGCATTGATTTTTACTCTGACGTTCTAACTGATATTTGTCATGAATGCTGGCTATTTGGCTACTAATAATTTATTACAATGCAGTTTTTCTCAGCTGATGGTATAAACTATGCAGTTTGTTTTTTTCAATCAGTTTTGCAGTTGTTAGGAAGTGACTCCCACTAAGAACCTCCACTGACTACTTCCATTTTAGAAATTTTAATATTCCCACTTGAAGGAGCAGTCATGCAAAGTCTCACACCTGTGAAAAGTTTAAGTCATGTGAACATTTCTTCACTGATTTCCAAAGAACTACATGCATGTGCAAGCAGTTGCTGGATTCAAATGTCAGGTTTGAGTTTAAATGTGTATCCGAACGTCTGACTCATTTAAATCTTCCAGATTGTAGACATTATTTTCACTTGTAAAACAGGTTTTCTCACTTATATAACTGGCATTTTTCTCCATCCCTGCCAGCAAACACCCAGATAAATATATTACAAAAAGGCAATGTCACTTTGCAGCCAGCTCAAGAGCAAAATTCCTTGGGAATGGTGAGCATCTCAATTGGCTGGCAGCAGTGCAGCGGCATTCCCATTACAGCACAGATCAAACAGGAACAGGAGAACCGAGCAAGGACAGATTTTCAGGACTTGAGGTGAGCTGTTTGGAAGTACACAATATACGTCTCCTTCTGTTCTCCCCGACATCAGTGCAAATTTCACTACTGACTCCACAAAAGCTTTAAAAGTTTTAATACAAAACTAAAATCTAAAATCTACTGTCAAGTCTGTCTGAGGTTCATCCCAATCTCTGGCTGACTTTTTAATGCAAATGCTGATGTTTAAATACTCATGTATAGCAAGGATGACTGGAACATTTTTCAGTCTGGACAAAGAACAAGCCATAAGCCCACAAAGAAAAAAAAAAAAAAAAGGNNNAAAAAAAAAAAAAGGGAATGTGTGTGTGTATATATATAAAATTAAAACAAAAATTGCATTTCTCAATTTTCCTTCATCAGAAATATTCAATTTTGAAAGGAAAATGACAGGGTTAAGCAGAATGGGACCTTCCAGTATTTTTTTTTTCCAGTATAAGGATTTTCTTACATGAATGAATTTTTTTAAGATTATAACTACGACTAAAATAATTCTGATTTTTCACACTCTCAATCTTTCTGTCTCTCCACAAAAGTTTTGACAAATAGAAAGAAGTAGTGGGATTTTTGGCATCAGGTCTGCCTGTGAAAAAATACCACACAGGCTGAAAAGAAGGTAATTTATCTCAGTGAAACAAATAAAAAAAGAGTAATTTCTATGAGCAGCTGGTGTTTCTTTCAACTGATTAGTAATAGGAAGGGGAGTTTAATACTTCTAGGTCAGTGATTTGAATTGAGGTTGCTTAAGCAGTGTATGTTAAACAGAAGTTCATTGTTATTTTTTGTTATTAATTATGGGGTTTGGTTGACTTATCTGAAATGATTAAGATGACAACTCTTGAAAAACAAATAGGAATAAGAATTGTAGCCACTAAGAATTTGGACTTCTAAACTAAGTAGTTTGCCTTGGCTGCCTTAGTACTGAGTGGAGGGAGACAGACATCTCCAGGGAATGATTCATCCTTATGATGTCTGCCTTATGTCCTATTCTTAGGATAAGAGTCTATATCTCCATACCAACCACAGAAAATGTGTATCAGAAACAAGAAAACTTTCAGAATTCGTTAAAGTTCACCATGCCCTATCATTATTGGCTCATTCGCAGAATCTCTTGCACCAAGAATATCTGAGGACTGCAATAAAAATAAATAGTTTCCCTCTAATCTCTGTCACTCTTCAAAAAGTGAACTTTGATGTGGCAGATAAACAGGGAAAATTAGCACTTTCATTTGTTTGTTTTGTACCAGTGTGACGGAAAAAGAAGAAGCATCTTCCAAGAGAAGAAAATGCATTTTTCTCGAAGCAGCAATAAAAAATACAGGATTCTCACACGGTATCTGGGAAAATCACATAGAGCATAGCTGTGGAACAATGACTATTTAATCCACGTTTAATTTGTGTCACCATTGTATATTGATTATCCATTATCCTCATGCAAATGGCATGACTTATCCATTGAAACAGCTGTGCATTGTTTTTAATTTTAAGTGAATTCTTTTAGTACTCCATGAAAGGTGTCAGATTAGCAGCCCCAGGGACTGAAGGCCTCTGTTTACCCACAGAGCGTATTGGAGTGATAATGATGGATCCACTCAACCAGCTGCCTCAGATGTTACTTATCTTGAGGGTTTGTTCCACTGCTCATAGGGCCAAAACATCCCCTCGCAAATGAATAATAAGCAGATTCTGGGCCCATAGATGGAGAATGAGGGTATCATTACATGCCAGCCTTCTGTAATAGTATATTCCCATTTATTTAGGGGCTCCCGTGTGAAACTGGGCTAACAGAGACGTAAAGTAATTTGCTTGGAAAGAGATAAGGTACAGACTTATTTTAAATATTCCTTGCAGTTCTCGCACATTTTAAAAAGGTAACATATCAGACGCAGCAAAAGAAAAGTATGAAAAGGTTGCAAATAATGATCTGTGTTTGAGGATGGATTTTGGGAAAGGAAGGATTCATCAGTCAAGCACTGAGGCTTGAGAAAATGGTCATAGTATCAAGGTGTCTCACAGAGGCCTGTAGAGTGAGGCACAGGATGAGAAAGGGAAAGGAATCATTGTGTCATTGTTCTTTAAAACACAGAAATCAGAGTGTATCCAAGAGATTCGTGGGCAAAAAGGTTTGAAACATGTGAAGACAATTCTCATGCAGCACACAATTAAACAGGATGTTTCTGAGGATTCAAGATGATTGAAAAAAGGCAGAAGAAAAGTCCGTAAGGAATGGGTCCAGGGGAGGTTTATTAAGTGCTCTGGAAAGGATGTTAGTTTCCCTTCAGGAAGTGCCAACATCATGAACTGCCAGGAGCTGGGGGAATATATAAGCAAGATATCACTCAGTAGTTTTTGGTCCATCTTATTATCCACTAAATGTCTTCTACTGCTCTCTTTTGAGAGAAGATGACTTTGTGGAGGATTCTGTTGTCGGGAACCTTTGATCTGAGAAGTAACTGCTTCATTTTTGGTGAAGTCTTATTTTTAGAGCAGTACAAAATTACAGATTACATTTCCATCTCCTGATTCCTCTACTAGATTTCAATTTCCCTTCTTCATATAAATGGATTTGATCATTGGAATAAAAAGACTTCACAGTCATTACAGTCCATTAAAACATACTGAGAACATGTCACATTCCAGTGTATGATCACCATCCCTTCTGGTTTTTTGCTGAGATTCAGTTTTTTGTAGGATTGGTGAAATAAGTGATCTTTGAATTTCTTTAGTTAAAATTAGAAAAGCATTTCTGATTACAGAATAAGTTATGCACCACAAATATAGGTTTGAAAGTGTGGATCAGGAATCTGGCTCCAACATCATCGACCCACTTATGTTTGATTTTGAGTCCTTTCCATTCTGAGGGCTTTCCTAAGGAGATAAGACAATAAATTCTACTTTTTGAGAAACAAGGAAAGGAGATAGGTTGTCTCCATGACCCTGCACATAATCTGCAGCATTCCTCACAGTACATCAGATATGGCAGGATACCAGGTGGACTGACTTAGGAGACCCTTGACATTTTCTCCTGTTCCGTGCCCAGGATAAAATATCCTTTTGATTATAAATTATGTTTTCCAGTCCCACACAATCCCTAACTTATTTACTGAGGTTCTGTCCTTATTAAGTGGCTTTCTTGAGAATGGTGGGGGGAAAAAAAAAAGGAAGGATTAGGGAACACTAATATGGCATAATCATGCATTCTGCTTTGTTTGGGACACTGGCAGTCTAGCTAAAGTTTAGGCTTAAAAATATAATGTGTATAGTAGAAATACTGTGTTATACTGCAGAGTTCTAAAATACATATCTGTAATATATCATCCCACTATAGACCATCATTACCTATTGATGTCAGGAACTGTCTTTTATGTTGCAAAACAGAACAGGCAACTTTAACTGCAAGCAAAGCAGCTAAGTGAGAAAGGCAGATTGATAAAGACGCCAAGCTCATGGCCTTGAGCAAGACAAACAGAGACAGAGATAAAGAATATTCTTTTATTGACTTAGTGACCTATGTCAGGAAGTTAACTTTGGTCCCTAGCCAGCTGAGATGGACTAACTCATGTTTTCACTGTCTCTGGACACTGGACTATAAAGTAAACTGTCCCCACTTTTGTTTGTGTGGTTTTTGTTTTTGTTTTGATTGGCTGTTGGCTTTTTAAGTTTTGTTTGGTTGTTTGTTTGCATTTTTTTTTAAGACAGCAGAGCTAGATGCCTCACTGTTCACTGAGCCCTTGAACCAAAGTAGTGCATGTGTTGAGCAGGACTTTTGGGAAAAAAATGTGGATTGAAGTGTAGTTGTCTCTTTGAGATCCATTTGAAGTCTTTGAGAAGAAGCTGTAAAGCTTCTTCAGTGCACTTCCTGATGAAGATACATGGGATGTCTTGTCTGAACGAGGAGCCTAACTCTAGCTCACTGTTTTCAGCAAACATATGTATCCTATTTCTGGAAGACAGATGATAGAGACAGCATTATCACTGTATGTTGGCAGGGAGAACATGAGAAAAGGGACTTAAGGTTGCCAGATCTGCCCTTCATTTACCCTCCTTTTCATCAAAAGCACTGCACTGTCATTATTACCAGGAAACACTGTGCAGGTAGAGTGGGATTGGAAATTAAAACAGCAACCACTATGGAGAGATGTAACCGCATGGAAAGCACAGTCAGTCCTGGAGACTTACCTGCCTCACAGAGACTGTCCTTGAGGAAGGGCAAAAAAAAAAAATCCCACATTGTATGAGGGCTCCCTACTTCCCGTTCTCTCACCTACAGTTCATATTCAGGAGTCAGGAAATGAAAGACATTATTTTTCTCCACCTGCCTCCCTGTGGTGTGGCTCTTCCTCATGCTGCCTCCAGAAACCCTTTCCTCTTTCATCCAGAGACCTCAGGCTGCTCTGTCCCAATTAATCATGGTCCACACTATTGTAACTGTTTACATGCTCTTTTTTCTGCTATCATAGACCAGAGATTTGACCCACTCTACTTTGGTCAACAAATGGTAAGTATTAAGTATCTACTAAGGTTACATCTGAAGGACACATTGCTCGATCTAGCCATTACTTGTGCTCTTTCAAATAAATTACAGTTATCACTAATCAAGAGAGTAAAAGCAAAGGAATGGTGTCTTAGCAATTGTCTCATTATGTATTGGTCTTCTCTGGGCACAGAAAAAACAGATGTTTTTCAGGACACTTCTTGACAGGGCCCCTTACCTAGGAACTAAATGTTACCTTTCCCAGCAGATTTTAAAAATCATCCCTGCCAACCCCCATTTCAATCTGCTGCTAAAAAACCAAAACCAAACCAAAACAAACAAATAAACAAACAATTCCAACAGAAAACCGAAACTGAAAAACTCAAATGGTTTCTGAAAATTGATCAACCATTGCAAATGACCTTGTTTGCCTTTAAAATATACTAAGGTGTTTTTGAGATTATTGGTTATAACCCATTTTTTTTTGTTGCATGGATAGTCAGATAAGGCATTCTTTACTGAAGCTTACTGTGAATCTGGTAAGGTCACCTTATGTGTACTTTCCATTGCTGTTATAGATTCATAGATTTTAAGTCCAAATGGGACCTTGTGTAAGTCCTCCTGCATGACACAGGTCAGATAACTTTGCTTGATAATTCTGCATCAAATCAAATTTAAAGCATGCCAAGGAATGCAGATATTACTTTATTTTCTACTCTGTAATCTCCCTCAACACTACACACATAAGTGTGTGTCTCTCTCTCTTTCCCAAGACTGCCTTAGATAATACAGAGTTCAGAATAACTGCCTATTATAGCTTCGAGCAAAAAAATGGTAAAGAGAGAAAATATAATGGTTAACAGCAGCTGGTCCGAGAGTAAAACAGAGGAACAGAGGCAGCAGGTCACAGAATAGATGTGACAGAGAACAGAAAGTAATGAGCAAGTTCCTGTATTTCCAAGACCTTCATTCAAATTAATGCTTACTGTACTGTATAGTAGGTCACAGATGAAAATGAGTTGGGTGGTTCTCCCTCATTCTGGCCTACAGTGAGCATTTGTCAATATCACCACATATTACTGTGTCGGGGTGCGTGCAATAACAGGACACATTTAGTCCATCAAGTCCTTTAGGTGCTCTTGAATAGTAGGAAGGCTGTTGGAGTCAGGAAGGCTATAAGCAAGAAGTTCATGCTGTAGGATAGAACTATTTTGGTGAGGCTATCCCAGGTTTTCTATTTTTGATTAACAAAACTGCCCCAGATTCTGTGTTTTGTTTTTTTATTCCAAGCACTGATGCATTTTTGACAGAGAACTTCTTAACTTTTTCATGTTTGCCACAATCATCTGTTGAAAGCTGACACTAGATAGATAGATAGATAGATAGATAGATNTGTATTTCTTTATTTGACTAAATAGGACAACTGAAAACCACAGCCATTGTAATTTAATTTGTTAAGATTTGCCCCACAGATATATGATCATGGAATATACTCATTTGAGGTGTGAGAGAAGGTATTCTATTTTCCTGATTCGAATTTTTTCCTTTTATTCCTCTAATATCTCAAGGACAAACTTTTTTTTGTGGCTAGTGAGCTTGTCAAAGCAGAATATGTAAGTACCAGACCCTACTGCCTAACTGCTGCGCTGGTTATTCCTGAGGTTAAACATTTTACTCCATTGGCCTTAAGCTATTTTTTGGCCCTAATTTTACCTAAAAAAGACATGAAATTCTCTTCCTCCCCAGCAAATAATTAACTTAAAGTCACATGAGAAATTAACTAACCATAGTCAGTGAAGTTCGTTTTTGATCAAGTCTCTTTTCAATATCCTAGCCCAGGCTATTTATTGAAGCATGCTAAGAAAAAGACTTATTTATTCTGTTGGAAATTGCCCATGGTTCATTTTTATGCAAAGAAGACCTCATCTTCTTTAAAGAAGAAAAAATCATTACTAATGAGCATTAAAAAAACCTGAGAAAAATCATTCAGCTTTAGTAACACATCACTGCATCAACTTTGTCAGAGAATTATGAGTAATTCTCATCAGAGCTTATTCAAACTTTTGATAGCCTTTCTTGAGGATGTGGTAGAGCTCTGGTGTTACTGAATAATATTACTAATAATATAGAAACCATTATTATTATTATTATTATCAATTTCAATATTAACAAGAACAACAATAAAAATAGTAATTATATTAGTATTTGTACCACCTTTCCTTAGTGTCCTTGTAAACCTTATTTAAGACTTGCCACATTCCAGAACTTGACTAATCATTATTTTTTGTATATTTATCTTTAAAACTGACACTGATTTATGGCTTTGGGAAAGTGTCAGTTTCTCAAGCCCTTTTTCAGTTTCCCTACCAGAGGTTTTGCCATTTTTATTAGAAAATGCTATGCAGAGAAGGTTGCTTACACCAGTGTAAGGAGCTAATTTAAAAGCAAGTCTTTACCTGAGAATTTTAAGTACCTTTGAAGGGAAATTTGAACATGATCTAGTCACTATAGCTGTTCCTCCCATTTACTGGCAACCCTGGTGAATACTGTTCTGTCTGCTCACACCAGTAAATTAAAGGATGTTCCTGGACACTGGAAAAACCTCATGTGTACTTCTAAAGAGTTGGACTCATCCTTTCAGGACATTGCCTGAGGTCATCTGTCATTTTCCCATGGATTCCTCCCTACGCAGAATTTAAAACAACAGCTGCAATGACAAAGGCCACTCTTGGGGATCATTTAATTTACTGGTGTGGACGGACCTGTGGAGTCTTGGTTTATATTGTATGAACATAATGGTAACTCCACTAAAAATTCGCAGCCTCCCATATGCAAAATAGATCCTTAGAGACAGAAAGTTTTAATAAAATTTGGAGTAGCTTGTGATGTGAATCCTATTTTGTAGTGAGGAACTTGGGCTATGTCAGCTGAAACAGACTCCTATATATTTCCTTCTTTACCACCTCTTACAGCAGTAGTTGAGGAACTGTTTTAGCATTGTGCTCGTTCTTTAGGATGCGATCCTAAAACATGCAGCTGGAGATGAGATCAAAGATTGATGAAGTCCGGGTGTCAGCGGGAGAGACTGTGAACAGCTGGGACCATGCTGGAAGGCATAGGAATATGTTCATTTTATGGAGTAGTCTTTAGCTCCCTGGTGAATCTGTTCATAAAAATTTTGGAAATGAATGGAGTCATTGCATTGTACTTCATGACTTCTCTTTGGATAGGCTTGGATCTTGTGAGGAATTATACTGTTCTTGATGCTTGACTTTGTCTATTAAGTCTGTGAAAGGACCAGTCTAATAAAGCTAATATGGGTCACCTGAGTAGGCTCTCATTTGATTAATATGTGACTTAAAACAGGGTGAATTTCATCAAGATTATCTGGCCTACTGGACCAGATAATAACGATGGAACTAGTCCACATTTTCAAATCTGGATGGAAATTAAATCAGTAAGTTACACAAGAATTGTATTCTGAGTGAGAGCCAGATGGTTTTTCTTAGATTTTGGCAGATTCTTACCAGACTATCAGACTTTGAGTTGACTCTAGAAACTCAGTAATGCTGACTAAGTCTCTCACACAGAGTTTCAAAACCTACGTTATTCTAGTTTACTTTCCCCTTCTATCACCCCATCCCTTCCATTCTTTTTGCGTCATATGTAAATCTTACCTAACTAACTATTCACTAAGGAAGTTCAGAACACTAATTCTGTACAAAATCACCCACCCATTAATAACAATTTCAAAATGAGATTTACCTGGCTAATCAAAGTGTCAGAAACAGTACATGTGGTGTTACCCAGAGAAACACTATGTAAAAAGAGATTACCCCCTTTGATGGTTGAAAATTGTGAAATTGGTTAAGATCTTTTATTATATAGCACCTCAATGGCCTGAAAACCCCAGAGAGTTAAGAGTTGGCCCAGAATTTCCAGCTGAAGTGCTTGGAGACCAAATAATTTTCCAGTTGTTCTTGTCTGGGCTTAGGACTTGTCTTTGAAGACACATCTTCAGCGTTCTGCCCTCCATGTACTTGCTTGGTTTCTACGTACGCCTGCTGTCCCATATGTTAAGCTTTTATTATAAGCTTCTTTGATCCCTAAATCCCATTTAATCATATTCATGTCCACTTCCGTGGATCAGTGCACTTCAGTCTTGACTCCTTATCTAACAGAACATTCAAGAGGAAAAATGAAGTCACAGAAGGATAGTTCTTTTTTTTTTTTTTTTTTTA
>VZDJ01000292.1:1730300-1755934 GCA_008694505.1 Cyanoderma ruficeps | reverse complement strand
CCTTCCTTCCTGCCTTCCTGCCTTCCTGCCTTGCCTTCCTGCCTTCCTTCCTCTCTGCATGCTCCATTCCAGCATCCCCTCTTCCCTCTCTTACTTCTTTTCCCTCTTCTTTCATAATTTATGTCTCCCTCCCTTCTCTTTCATCTCAATTTTCAACAAAAGTTAAATCTATCTTTTATCTCACAAAGTAATGCTTATGTTTGCTATCCAGAGCAGAAATGGGATCTATTTAAATCACATTTTAGAATAATACTAACTCTTCTTGTAATGGTAGCAGGAAGTAGCACATATTTCTTTTTATGAAGGAGAACACAGTATTTTTCTAGAATAATGATAAGACAGAAGAAGTTGTTGGGAATTACTGAAATCTTGCACTCATCATGATGGGAATAAACCAGTAAGTCACTGAGAAAAAAAACACAACTTTTTCACATTCTTCCTTGAAGAGCCCTAGCATTAGGGCTTTTTAAAATATATAAGGTACCATTCTGCAGAAATATATGTTTCCTCCCAGAGAAAAACACACAGAGATCTATCACACCTCACATCTTCATATGTGCTCTCTCTTACCTGTTGAGATGATGTCAGTAATATCAGCTGGCTTGCTCCTCTCCTGGGCTGTAATACCACCAGTCTTAGTGAAATGAAGGCTACAATATAAGGATTGAATCCTTATTAATTTCATCAAGAGAGGAGAATATGCTACTTTTTCTGCAGTGCTAGGCACTACACAGTTCATGACATATCCAGAGTTAGGACAGAACACTGTCTGGAAATCACAGCTATCATGAACATCAACTAAGAAATTTTAAGTGTATGGTTTGTGGTGTACTGCAGATACAAAAATGTTGGAAAGCTCCATGTTTTATCATGATAACTAATAAATTGAGAGATGGGAAAAAAAAGAAATGAAAAAAAAATAGAGAATCATCCCTTAACCAATTTTGCATCTTTATAACCTAGTTTATTTTACCCAATAACATATTTTCAAGGGGATTTTTAAAAATGTGTGCATGAAGGTACATTCTGTGACAATATTAAGCTCTGAACTGGACTTCCAAAACTCACATCAAGAGACTTATTAAACTTCATATAGCCTTTGGTTCTGTTATATAAATATGAAGTCTTTCTTCCTTGTACTAGGCTTAGATGGTTTTCTGTTGCTTTTATGTTTCTGTTTTCAAAATTGTTAAATGGATGCCAATAATAATAATTTGTGTGTCTGGTACATGTTGATATTTTTTGGTACATTTGCTCTAAAGATAAGCAGATGGGGAGTTATTAAATTCTATAAAACTATATGTTTGAAAGAAATAGAATATGAAGGCAGCTTGAAAAGTCATGCTGAGCTGGCCTCCTTTTTAACTGGTTCAGGACCATGAGACATAAATTGTTGGTAACATATTTTAAGTTTTTAATTGGTTATGATCTCTTATGGTCTTAATCAATAAAGTAATTGAGCTGCGTCAGATGTTTTTCCTCACTTTCATTTACNATAGTTAAATCAAAAAAAAAAAAAAAAAAAAAAAGAAAAAAAACTGTTAAAAAAATCCTTCTTACACAAATGACAACTGAGAAAATTCACCCTGGATTGTCACTCATCTTTGATTTTACATAACAAGCCTGTAACATGGCAGTCAAATTTGTTCTGTCTCTCTGTCTGTCTGTGAATCTCTTTGTTCAGATAGCAAGTGCAGCAGCTGACAGAGATCACAGTCATATTCTTAGATGGTGTTTCTGTTCTCTCGCCCTGAGTACAGCAGCACTTTTAAGGAAGCACTTCAAGGCTCCATGAGCTTTAGGAGGAGAAGGACTGAAGGGCATGCTGGGCAAGCAGCAACACAAACATGCCAAAAACCCAGAAGAACCCATTGTGGTGGCTCCTTGCTTTACCTCCTCCGAAAGCTTGTTCAGGGTGTTTTATTTCACAGCCATCACAGTAGTTGTTGCAGGTGGTTTCAGCACACTCTTCTTCCATTTTGTTACTATCACTGTACAATATACTTCTAATAAGAAGGCAAAATTCATTGTCAAGTGAGGTGGTAGGGAGAGCGCTAAGTTCTGTATCAGGTGTTGGACATGGTTATTGTAGTCCTAAATATGAACATAAATCCTTTACCTGGTACTCCCACTGAGAGGGGGTGGAGGAATACAAAATAGAAAATCTACTGATTTTTCACACAGATGTCATTGAGTAGAGTGAGTGTGACCAATTTTGTAAAATTCTGGCTTAAAACATCTACATAATCTTGAAAAGTATATCTAGACTCCTGAACCTCAAACTGGACATGGCAATGATTTCAGAATTTCAATTTAATAGAAATACAGGCAAATTTCCCAATGTTTTATATAAGGAACCATTCAAGTAATGCTATTTAGAAGTTCTTTAAACTATTTTTTAAGTCCAATTTAAGATTTCTTATTACAGAAATAGAGACTCTTGTAAAGAAGAAACTTTAGCATATTGAATATATGTGGCTTGTACAATAATTAAAGGAAGGGTCCTGTAAAAATCTGTTTGTGTTATAGTACTTAGGCCATCACCAAGTCACAGCACAGAAGGGAATTGTTTGTTTGATTTGGTTTGTTGTGTTTTTTGTTTGTTTGGTTTGGGTTTTTGTTTGTTTGTTTGGTTGGTTTTGGGTTTCCCCCCCATGGCAAGAACACATTAGTATAAACAAATGGATAAATAAAGACCAGAAAATAATCCAGTATAATTGAAATGGTAACCAACAATACACTTGATACTTCCAAGATTTTTTTTTATTCAAAACATGTCGTCTGAATCCTAATCATTAATGTACTTCACTCTGTCTTGTACTGAATATATTGATACCTCAGTCTCTGCAGTTTATACACAAGCAGTCAAATAAAGTATAATTTTTATAGAGTATCTGTTTTTACAAGAAACTCATTGTGGCTTGAAGTACCTGCACTTAGAATTTTAAGAACTGAGGGTTAAAAACTAAGCAGCAGTATGTTCTGAGTTATAGCCCAGTAAAAGACTAAAACATGTTTTGAGGACCTTCGTGTAGTGTTGAAATCCAAATCCCCCTCTCCACTTCTGCTTCCTCATGGAAATCCCAGGAAGTTCTTCCACATTTATCAAGTTGGACTATGAGATTCTGGGAGAGTTTTAGCAGTCAAAAGGGTGCTAGATTACAAGCCAAGCACTGAAAACAAGTTCTGTGCTAGGGGAACACGGTCCTGTGCTAGAAAGGGAATATCAGCAAGCGATTAAGAAATTCTGAAAATAAAAGATGTCGGGATATATTTAACTCATTTAGGAAAACGTGTACTTGTGTTCATTAATGGAGAAATTCTGCTTTAGTCCATCCTATTCTTGATGATATTCTTGTTTCATCCATACCAAACTCTCATTTTTAAAATATTGATACATAGCTGAAATGTTTTCAGAGAAAGGCAACACACAAGAAAAAAATCATTATTTTATATATATATGATTGTATATAATACTTATAATATTTATATCATTATTGAAATATTATGAAATTGTTATCTTAGACATCATATGAATAAAAATATTATCTATCCAACATGCCAGAAAAAACACAGCTTTTATCAATTAACTTAAACAAATGTCCATATTTATTATTAGGATTTTATTGCATAAACTACATTATCAAATGACACATCTCTGAATAACATAGAAAGAATGTTCTAGAGACTTAAAGAAAGAGTGTTCTTTTGTATTAAAGTGCCTAGACAATTTCTAATTCCTAGCTAAAATTATAGATTATATTCTTTTATAGTTGTGGTCAGTATGTGTTAAGAGGAATGGTTAGATGTTAAGAGAATGGTTAGACCTCTCTGCTTTTGGCCAGTGTTTTCCCAGAAATGTAGCTGAAAATCTAAACTTGTTTGATATCCTCGGAAAATACTTTTTTCCTCAGTTTCTAATTTGCTAAAGGAATGTCATAGCCTTTTTGCTTGTGACAAGAGGAAATAATAATGTTAACGTTCTTTATGAATACTTCTCAGATCTATGGGTGAAAAGATTTCATATATACCAGCATTTTATAGTTGTTGAAATTCTAATAGTATTAAGAGATAATTTTTCTGTGTGGTGAATGGATGAGAGGACACAGATAATGATTTGCCAATCTGGACAGAAAAAGAGCAAAATAGCCCATTATCTGCATTTTTGTTTGATAATAGGATCTCCAGAGAGAACACAGAAAATTTAATCAAGTAGGGACCATGGCCTTTTATTTCCATGAACTTTGCTTTGAAACAAAATAGAAGCATTCATCTTATTTTGTTGGTATCAGCCCTTTCCAATACTGCTAAGAATAGTTGAATATTGCAACTTAACAGGATAATATCAATATCACAAGATAAATGTTTCCTTTTCATAACATAAACCAACACCCCAGGTCCTCCAGTATCCAGAGAAGGTAGGTACAAGCTGAATTAACCTGCATTAAAACAACCCAATAAATCAAATATTTAGAACTGTCTGAAACTTTTCAAGATTAGCAGTACTTGCAAAAATCACATTTAAAACATATGCCACTGAGTCAGAGTCAGGAAAGATACACTGAGATGCAAAGGGAGTCTTCTGAGCTTGTATTTATAATTATTTTAATTGTGAAAGAAACAATTCTGGTTATCTTTTTTTATAATTAAATTTTGCGTACTGACCTATTTCAAGTGAAAGGCAAGGGAAAAAATTCTATCCACCCGCATCTGCTGTCTCCTGGATACAAGCCAGTCTTTCAGACTAACACTAACTCACAAAGCAACAGAGAAAGGACAAACATGCCCCCTCTCTTTGCTGATTAGAGGATACCTCATAAATGCATTCCCTGGACAAGCTTTCTAATAGACTCATCCACTTTGTGTTCAATTGTAAATTCAATACCTAGTACTATTAGCTGTTCTATCTGTTGAACTTCATCATGTTAAACATTTGGTAATAAACAGACTGGACATGAACAATAAAAATAATTGTACATATTTCTTTAAAATATACATTGCAGCTTGGGATTTTAATATCAGGCTTTTTTATTTTATTTTACAGTAACTTCTTGGTGGCAGCAGATGATGGGCAAATACATTGTGTGCAAAAGCTGAGTCAATTAGCAGTAGCTGTTGTGTATTGAAGTGCAGTTGTTTAAAGTGAGAATATTCTAAATGCAGAGAGCTGTTACAGTTGGGGAGAATTTCTGAGCTGTGTTTCAGCTCTTTTGCTCAGTTCTGACTTCAAGCATGGCCCTTGTCAAAGCAGCAGAATCACAGCTTGGTAGGAGTTCTGTGCCTTATTTCTTAATCTTGATGAGCCAAATCTACGGTGAACTCCCATTCCTCAGAGAGAGCCAGAGAGTCAGAGGGTCACACCAAGCCAAACTGTACAGATTGTTTCTGCAGAGTTTTCTAAAAGCATAACCTTAAATACTGCAAAAATCCATGCTTCAGTCTCCTGGGAAGGCAGCTCCCACTGCATCCTGCAGCTCCACTCGAGGCTGAAGCTCGGCCATATGCCCAGCACTTCAGAACCAGGTGAGGAGCAGGCAACTTGTGGAAGAGACATCGGGCTGCTTTATGTTCTAACAACTTTTGCTTAAACTTTTTGCTTCAGTAAAGCATTAAATTTTAAAGGAAGTCTCACCTCATTTCTGTTTGACTTTCAGATCCATGGCTCTGAACCCCTTGTGTGCCTTGCACCAACTGCCCCAGGATGCCTTGTGAATGCCTGTTAAATGCCTGATGGTGCACATAGAGTTTCCCATTCACTGCTTTATCAGTAGTCCTGATAATGGGGCTGAAGCAAACAAATTAGGGCTGGCACCATAGGCTTGTGCTTTTCATCATTCATCCCTGGAGTTTTCAGAGTAACAACCTGTTTTCTACCCAGATGAGCTTGCCCGGACAACCGCTAGTGGATAGATGTGTTTATCACTGATCTTTTAAGCTGGCTGATGATGCTCTTCCAGACTGGGAAACATCATCCCTTTTATGAGATTCCAGAAGCTTCTTACACACATGCATATGCACAAATAAAGTTCATTCAGTGCACCCTTTAAGCAAACAAATTAATTAAGGAATCTTTTTTTCAGGAGGAATTATAGTGATAAGGACACCAAAAGCTCAGATCATATCTGCTCCTGTGTAGAGCTCTTGAAAAGTGACTTTTGGCCTCAGTTTCTTCTTCTCTAAAAGGACTGTTAATTGCAATGGCAGTCAGAAGGGATTGATTTACTGATATTTACAGTGCCCAGCATATGTAAGCCATAAAATAAATGGCATCCTTTTTTCATTCTCAGCTATTAATTTTATTCCTCACATATGAAATAAATTTTGAACTAATGAAACAACTATTTCTGATGAAAAGATAGAACTGACATCTTTTTTCACCAGTGTGGACCAGGGCTAACATTGAATCTAATTTAAAATTTGAAAGGAAAGAAAAAAAAAAAGGAAAGATTTCTTTAATTTAATACAAATGGTTTGCATTTTTATTTCCTTATGTACTAAGAAAAATAGACGCCTTGATATATATTTTCAAACCAGGTGATGTTAGGTACCCAGAGAGATGAATTAATCATCTGTGGTTTCCAGTCCTGTTCCCTGGCTGAAGCACACTGTGTTTGAGCAGCCAAACTTTGCTGAAATTCACCCAGTGATGAGACTTAGGGCAGCCTGTGGGAGTCGGGACGCACAGTGAATGGCCAGCAGCCCTTTAAAGAGACAGCAGGCCATGTGTCAGTTGTCAGGAAAACATATTCTTCTATTTTCCTACCCCTTGAGTCAGCTATATTTCACAGCTCTGGTGTCAATGGAAAAGCTTAATATCAACTATATTGGAAATACAGCTTTCCAATTAATTCATGTCCCTGAAATATAACTTTTTTTTTTTCCTTTTTTCTTTTTTCCTTTTTTTTCATTCACTAGGAGTGGAAATTTGACCATAGGTGTGACAGGTGCTGCTAACGCTATGTTTATTATTAGAAACATTAAACTGAACTATTGCTTTAGGACCTGTCTATTGTATACAAGTAATAACCAACATGATGTCATCTACATCTCACATGGATGTGTTTTTTCACAGTTCATCAATTTTTTCACAGTTAATCAATTATCTTATTCATTTGCCTAGTTAGGTTTGGGCTGGTTTTCCCAATATTGCTAGCACCAGTACCACAGGTATTATGAGAGCTTATTCATGTTTTTCTTTATATGTAGAGGGATAGGAGACACAGGGGATCCTAGCAGAAATGTTTGGAGTGTGTTTTCGTGGGAAGAAGGAATTTGAATAGTTTGCAACTTGTTCTGAGCTATTTCTCAGTTTTCATGTGAGGCTCTTTCCCACTAAAGTCAATCTTTTAAGTAAGGGAGCTAAATAAACTTTATTTTCTTCTGGAAAAAATTCTTTCTTGTGTACCATTGTTGATAGAAACTGTATTTAAACCCATTTTAATGGGACATATGGGCATAAACAAGTCTGTGGATTATGACAATCTTTCATAAGATGCACCTATTTAATGTAGATAGCTTTTTTTGTGCTAGGCATCTTGGGTGTATTTTGCTGCCAAAAGGAAGAAACAACAGCAAATCAGAGGCTATTTACCTAATACTAGTCCAGACATTGAAATTACATTGTGTGATAATTTCCCAAGACCCTTCTTATTTCTCTTTACTTACAATAAAGAAAATCTGTATGCAATAGTTTATGTCCTGAGCCCCTGTGATACCTTGATGGAGCCTGAGAAAATTTAATGGCAAGAGTGTTTCCATGAACTGCAGTTTAGTCAGTGACTACCCCAGTAGTTTGTCTCTCCTCTCTTCTAAGGGAAATGATCTTGGCAAGAGACCTTCTCATTCCAAATTCCATATATAAAATCACTGTAAGAAAAAACTAGGATTATCAGCAAAATGGACATAATTTGAGGCCCAACAACAAAACCTTCAACATTTTTTACCTGTTTCTCTCTATAACTGGAGTGAAATGATGGGAGTGGAAAGGATACTGTTTCAGTTGGAAGGAACTTACAATGATCTCTATCAAATTCAGGCCTGACCAAGAAAAAGTGTATTGTTAAGGGTGTTTTACAAACTGCTTTCAAACACTGGCAAGCTTGGGAATTGTCTGCCTCTTTAGAGAACCTGTCTTGGTGTTTGACCACCTCCTTGGCAAGGAAATTCTTTCTTATATCCAGTCAGAACCTTCCCTGGTGCAGCTTTGAACCATTCCCAAGTGTCCTGTCTCTGGATTCCACGGAGATGAGATCATCTTGCTCATAGTGTGTTTTAAAACACAGTTATAACTGTGTATACAACTAGTCCCACTGCAGAAATAAGAATTATACCAGCAGATGCTTCGGACCATGAGTTCTGTGAGAAGATATTAAACTGCTGTTTCTTATCTTCAGAAGACCAATATTGTCTTAAGTGTGATGGAACATTTTGCCTTGGAAATGATAATTTCTTCAGTGGTGCGTGTGTGTGCATGTGTGTGTCTGTCCACGGGTGTGTGTCCTTGAATATCTTTTTACATTGCACTTCAAGATTTGATGACTCCAAGTGATCCTGCTATTGATTCAATATTAGGGAAACAAAGAGTTATTAAGTGATAACCTGTTGGTGTATATGATTTGCTCTGTTCATATAAACCAGTGGAGCAAGATCAATTTACTCTCCAGTTGAATTGCTTTTCTTGTGGGCACCTAAAGCATACGCTAGAGATCAGCTTCCAAGAAACAAATTTATTTTCCTGAAATGATGGTCTTTATTGGCAACATCTAGTTCTTTTAATTTTACAGTTGGTTTACCAGTTATTATCTCTGTTTTCATGAAGCATGAGAAAAATGCTAGAACAGTTAAATGTGCTTACCATATAGTTTGTGAATTAGTGACTCCTTAAAATTGCAGCAGATGTGGAGTGAAACTGCACTGTCAGTTCTCCTTTCTCTCCCCCCACTTTCTTCCCTGCAAACACTGGGAAATCATTTGCCTGGCAGAGATTACCAAGGTGTCATCAGCATGTCACACTCAGCTCACACAGTGGTATCAAATATTCGTTCTTATTCCTGACCCCCTCGTTTGGCTGTGACAAATCCGAGAAATCTGAAAGTTGTGGAGGCTGGGGAGGGGGGAAGGAAGCAAAAATTCCTCTGATGCTTTTCTTGCCCATTATGCATTTGACGGAATGTGCCTTTTAAATGACTTGTACATCTCCTCTCAGGTGTGCTATGGGCAGAGTGGCAGCAATTGCCAGCGGTGACTAAGTGAGAAGTGACACTCTCTGTCTCTCTGAGGGTTTCTTCAAGTCCAGTTTGGAGCCTTTCATTACATTGCAAGAATCCATTAAGACAGAAACAAGGTTATTCCATGAAATGTTTTTGTGACTAAAGAGGACATCCAGCTCTTTAATCAGTGACAGAACATCTACTCTGACAAGACTGAGTGATACAATGCGCTTGGCTAGCACCTTTGCAACTGAAGGGGAATATAACTTACAAGGACAGACAGTATTCTCATTAAATTGCCATTGGTTGATTCATCAATGCTCCAGTGGAAATAATTATTCTGTATATGTTTGATGTAAATGTCTATGTCAAATGAAACCTCATTTTGTATTTTGCGGATGTCTGATCCATGATAATTTGGCTAATGCCTTCAGGTCACGAGATAACTGTCTTCTCCCTTCAGTTATGACAGGGGCTGCAGTGAGAGTCTTAGAGTGATTTGGAGGAGATAAATACACACAGAGACCTACAGACACGCACATATTTATGTATAAAGAAACAAACAAACAAACAAACAAAACCACCATTGTAGTGTTAGTGTAACCCATGGGTATTTTATTTGCCTCCATGTGGATGTCTCAGTTTTTGACTAGAACCAACTAAGAGTAATTTCTTTGACCTTTAAAAAGTCACCCTAGAATAACTGGCATGCAAAACCTTGTCCCAAAAATATCTTTTGCAGCAAGATGCTGGAAGTCACCATGGGGGAAAAGAGGTGCAGTTTTATACTTAGATGTGCCAATACAATGCTATATAAACACATAAATAGCTACAGATTGATTTTGGAATGTGCCCTAAGCAAAGTGAAAGTTGGAAGCACAGTGAAGTACTGCAGAATTATCCCAGAAATGTTGAAAACTCTCTGAATAGGTGTGATTTAATTTCTTTCTCTCTATTCCAGGGAGAAAGGAGTTATGCTTCATATATGTAGCAAAATTACTACCCATATAATATTGTCTAATGAAAAAATGGGGGAATAGCCAAATAATGTTGGCTTATTCTCACTAAGAAGGTAAAAAGGCACTGAATAGTCCCCTTCAGTACTAAGGGAAAGATTTAAATAGATTAGATTTGGGAGTTCATACAATGTTGTTGGCTTCTTCATAAGCATATAATCTTAAAACAATCTAATCTTTTTTATGTAAAATCAAGATCCTTAGTCATTTAGATAATTGTTAATGATTAATATATCCTTGATAATACCTAGTTGTATCTTATTTTATGAGCAAGACCATTGAAATCAAAAGGACCAATTACTAGATAAGAAAAAAACAACTGTTCATTAAAATCTTAGGAGTTTAGCCTTTTTCTGTGCGTCAGAAAGTCATTAGGAGGAGAGGCTGAAAAGGGAAGGATAAAGACAATGAGGAGGATCAACTAATTTTTTTCAGTCTTTTTTGGTTTTATATTCTTAGAAATAACAAAAACAACTGTGTTGGGTTTTTTTTTTTTTTTTTTTTTCAAAAAATCATAATAAGGAAATTGAGAGAAAATAAAGAAGAGATAGAAATCAGTGATTGCCAAAAAGCTTTTTTCTGTTCTTTCTAAGAGAAATAAGATAAATAAATATTTTTCAAATGAGAGAATCATGACTGTTTTGGTTTCTCACAAGATAATGTTACAGTTTTATAAACTAACCTTTAATAAGTAGGAAAATAAATTTAAAAGGAGGAGAAATATCAAGAACAAAGGTTTATATTAGTTTTTCAGCAATAGCTGTTATATGGGAGAAGAGGAAAAAATAGGCCAAGCTTCTATAAGACAGTTCTGAGGCAGTTTACTACTTGCAGTGGGAATTCTCAGTTCATAAACAATTGGCTTTGAAGAAAGGCAGCATCTATTGTCTTTAAATCAGAGTTCAGATTGTAATTTTACTCGAGATTTAAAATTCCTAACCTTCTTCTAAAGATGTTTGGTAGGGAAAAAATCTCAGATCTCACTTTCTCTAGTCATGGGAACTAGACAGTGCCAAGCCAAAGTCCAGCAGCCCACTTGCACTGTTAGTCCTGGGAGTTAAATTGCACTAATTTGGGAATACCTCTGTGCTAATTACTAATTCTCTCTGAAGCAATTTTGATTCTCTGTAATGTCCTGGATGCATCCCCTTTATGGCATGGTGCCCAGCTGCCTTCTCTGCCCTGTTATTTATCTGCTGTGGGGCAACCAGCAAGGCGGTGGCCCACTTTTTTCAGCAGAGATGTGTCTTGGCTGTGAGGGAGAAACACAGACAGGGAGTTTAGGGCTTGATCTTCCTATGGGCAACTACAGCCACAGACTACAAAAACTGAGCATTTTTTCTTTGTGAAGGCAATTTCCATGAATGAGAAGCATAAAAATTGAAATACTTAAACTTTCCCTTGACAAAGTCATGGCAAAGGAAAACAGCTCAAGTCAAAAATATGTCATAAAGAAGCTTCCTTCTTTATACTTCTATAATCAATAGAGAAATCTGCAATTCAGTACTTTATAAATGGTATGAATGTTAGCCAGGAAAAACAGAGGGATGCATCTTTGGGACAGCTTTTCTTTCTTCATCGTAGGAGTGTAGAAAGAAAATGTATTGCTATGTATTGTATAGCATAAACAGTAGTACTGGATCCTTCATTTAAAGAACTTAATCCTGAAAATTTTTTGTTTGTTTGTCAGATAGAAAACTATGTCTAGACACACAGTGATAATGAAGACATATTCCATTGAAATTCCAGTAAACTTTAAAATACTTGTAATATGATCCACAATTTTTTTCTCTATAAATCATGTGGCACATAATGAGTGAAAGTGGTGTATCAGAGGGTGAAGAGCTGGCATTTATTGAACAACTCTGATAATGTCAGTAAAAAATAAGGTGACAAGGAAGCACAACAGTTTTGTCATTATGGAACCAATTATCTCTCTATGCTATACATGTGCAATGTATAAAAATGAGGAAAAACCTTGTCTCAAAGAATTTATTGTCAAATATAGTATTGATACAGCTAATTGGTAAGTCTTTGTGTATTAATGAATAAAATAAACATTATTGTTTATGAATGTGTATGTATTGCTGATGGATAGATAGTGGAATAGATAAGTGGCAGTATTTATACACACACACACGCTGACACACATATCAGACTGTGCCTTATATCTTTTTCTCAACTCCTAATATAATCCCTGTACATGAGACAGGGATCTTTGTCAGAGATTTATTCTGCAAATTAAATGAGCTAGAGCCTCTTCCCTTATTTTAATGTACACTTTATTCTCAGAGCTATTGCTATTTAAATTTGTTCCTTAACACATGCGGTTCACTTTATTTTACTTTTACTGTGTCTGGACTATTCAAAACTGACACATATAAAAAATAGTGCCGTTTCCCTGAAATAGCAGTGCCTTTGTATGTGTGAAGCTATAAATAAACACTGGCAGTTAAACTTCTGTGCTTTTAAACTTTAGCCTCTTTATCTCTGTCACTTTTAGAAGCCACTATCTGGTCTGCCTTCCTTTTTTGCTTATGACAAAATGCTTATGCAGCAGTAATCAGTCTTGGAAGCCTACCCTCTTTTCCATTTCTTTGTTTCTTTCTCTTTTAATTTCTGAGTTGCAGCCACTAGTTTCATTGGCATCTGCTGCATCTTGGCCAACAAATCAAAGTAGTAAATGTTTCTTCTAGATCCATCCTCTCCTCTCTCCAAGACCTCTGTGGTTATCAGTCACAGCCAATTAGTGAATACACTGGCTTCTTCCTCTCATTTTCCATTTGATATAGCCAAACCATGGTTAAAACCAGGTCACAACCTACCCTTCAGGCACATCAACTACCCCACTCAGCTTAGTGTCATCTGCAAATGGGATGAGGGTGTGCTCCATCCCCCTGTCCCTGTCACTGATGAAGACGCTAAAAAATATTGGTTCCAATATGGACCCTGGGGGCCACCACTGTCACTGATCTCCTTCTGGTTGTTGAGCCACTGACCACTACCCTCTGGGGTCCCCTGCCCAACCAGTTCCTAATCCACTGAACAGTCCACCCATCAAAATCTATCTCTTTCTAATTTAGAGAGAAGGATTTTTGTGGGGCGCATGTCAAAGGCCTTACAAAAGTCCAGATAGATGTCATCCTTAGCTCTTCTGTCTTCTACTGATATAGTCACTCCATCACAGAAGGTCTCTTGATCAGTCAGACAGGACTTGGCCTTGGTGAGGTGGTTGTCTCAAGTTACCTCCCTGTTTACCATGTACCTTAGCTCAGCTTCTAGGAGAACCTGTTCCATGACCATACCAGGCACAAAAATGATGGGCTGCTAGTTCCCAGGCTCATCCTCTCTAACTTTTTTAAAGACGGGTACAGTGTTTCCTTTTTTCTAGACACCTGGAACTTCATTTGACTGCCATGAGGTTCAGACATCACAGGCAGTTGGCAATTAGTTTGGCAAATGAGAAAATTCCCTCAAGACTCTGGGATGTATCTCATTGTATCCCATTAAGTTATGTACATTCAGATTTCTCAGGTGGGATGAACCAGCGCAAACCAGCACAATCTCTTATAGTGGGAGGGGCTCTGCTCCTCCAGTCCCTCTTTTGTGGTTCATCCTGTTAAGAGGTGTGAGAAGAAGACTGTTTCTGAGGACTTAAACAAAACTTTACTGAATACCGCAGCTGCTTTCTCATACATTTTTACCAGTTTGTAAGACTTGCCCATCAGGGAAGGTGCTCTTTCTTTGACTTTCTTTTTCTGGCTGACATACCTGCAGAACCATTTCTTACTTGTCTTTCCCTGCTCAGAAAACCTCCAGCTGTACCTTGACCTTCCTGACCCCATCCTTATGCAGCTGGCAGCATCCTGATACTCTTCCCAAGATACCTGGCCCTGCTTTCATGGCCTATGCCATTCCTTCTTTCCCTTTAGGGTAAGAAGGTGTTGACTCATCCGTGCTTCTCTTTTGCCTTCATTTCCTGATTTCTTACACCTGAGGAGCACTTTAAGGAAAGATCAGCCAGCTCTGTTCTGGTTACTAAAAATGACTTTTGGAGGTTGCTTTCTGGACAGTGTCATGTCACAAATCAGTCCATCCTCCCATTTCTGGATATGATAAACAGATGGTGCTCAAGGAAAATGTATATCAATCAGGAAAATTACTGCTTTTTAATGTCTTCTTCATGTATGTTTAGCAGCCTAGAGACTTTCTGAGCTGGGTATAGTATGTGGAGTGTAGAAGTAAGTCTTGTTTAGAACATTGCCCATTAAATCAGTCAAACTTTTGAAACCTTCGGGTAATACTGCTGGTGTTTGTATGTATTCAACACCTTCCAAATGTAGAAAACTGTGTGTAAATTCAAGGTCTTAAATGAAGTTCTAGAACTCCAGTGTCACTCGGTTTACATCCTGCTTGTTGCACTCAGTTGAATTGCTTCAGATTTAATTGACTGAAATTACTTTTCTTCAAAATCTTCAGAAGTTTGCTGCAGCTCAGATTCAATTAAAGTTCCTCCTACTACCATTCCCCTGTGTACCAGCTTTATAGACATATCTGTCAATATAAATCATTGCAGAGGAACATCTTTTTTACATGTATGCAAAATACTTTCTGCTTTGTCTTTCTACTTTCTGTTTAATGATATTAATAATAACATTAATATGAGTTTCTACCTAGGTTTTCAAATTGACCCTGGTGGGTTTTTCAACTCAAATGTTATTAGCAACCCAAACAAGTTGAGTCATGACTGAATTTTCTCATGCATAAATAATAACTTACCAGTTGCCATTACAAACACACCGTTTTTGAAATAATTAGAACGCTTTTCAGACAATTCAAGATTACAGATGAGGAGAGATTGTAGACTAAGCATATGACTTCAATTTCAAGGAAATACTTCAGTATGTACATGAAATGTTGTTCATGTATCATATTTATCAATATGATAGGCCTGCCAGCCCTCTTGGTTTACTTTAGAGAAACGTATTTTTAAAATCAGTTGGTATTCTTTTTTGTAACAAATTAGTCCTCAAACTCATACCTTTTTTTACAATATAATGTACCTTATACCACACAGGGCCTTATACGCACACTCTGTACAAATATGTACAGAGAAAGAGAGCTGTGCTCATAATGAAAAATATAAAACTGAAATTTACTTCCTGGATTTGACTTTATCGTATCTAAAGCAACAATACTAAAACATAAACATCAAGTCATAGTTGATTCACTGTTTCTAAGGTTTCCCTTAAAGAGATTCTCAATCTCCCCAATTTTTTTTTTTTTACTTTCTTTTCCATGTAAGATGTAAAAAGTTCAGATGTCCACATGAAAAATAAATAATTATAGTGTACCTTTTGAGCAAGTAATTATCACCTAAGCAGAGACTTAGTCAAAGGATGTATGCCATATGGTTATATCATTGGTACTAGGACGTCATCCTCCCACTGTGGAGACCTGAGTTTGGTGGGACTTAGTTGGCCTCAGTTGAGGTCCTGAGAAGCTAGCAGGGATCCCTGAGCTCAGAACACTGGTGCAGGTGATGGAGGTTAAGGGCAGAAGAGTTGAGATCAGATGAGGAAGGGCAGGGTAAAGCCAGAGAGGAAAAATAGAGAGATGAGAAAAGAAACCTGATTGGAGAGAAGTAAAATATGGTTTTCTAAAACAGTTTGGAAGAAGAGACAAAAAGGGCAAGCAATCAGGTTTTGAAATATTTAGATTCGATTAATGGAGGCAAAGATAATAGGAAAAAGCTGAGTGGGAGGAGATGACAAATAATATTGTACAAAATAAGGAGAATCCAGAGGAATGTAGACAAGTGTAATTTAAAATGTAATTTATAAATTTATTTATCTGTGTTTCCATTAAGAACATAATAAATGTACAACTAATGTCTCTGATAAAAGACAGTTCAAGCCAAATGAACATTTTCTATTTCCCACTCCCAGTAACTTATTGAATGATTTCATAGAATATGTTTAAGTGATTTTCATAAGCGAATCAAAAATGTGTATTTTTATTTCTATTTCTATAGAAATAGAAAATAGATTTTTTTTTGTTCCAAGGAAAAAGGTTATTTCTATTTGTCTTTGAATGAAAATATTTAGTAGAATTAATTTTCCCCTTATGTTTCTTGCCATTTAGTCAGAACTAAAAAAAGCAACATAATTGGCAACAGCAAAATTTCCTCCTCTCCAGTGCACCACCAGCTATTGCAATTATTTCACAACCACTGCAGTTCCCCTACCGTGTGTCATTCTTGACTTAAAGTTATTCAGAAAAGCTATTAAGCACTACATAATTGTGAGCAAATTGATGGTAATAAAGACAAGATCAACCAACATGACTGAGAGGCTGGAGGGACTGATTTATGAGGAAAGATGAAAAGAGAGACAGTAAATATGTATAGCTTGGCCAGATGATAGCTGGGGATGGAGAGCAAGATAAATATCTACAAGGACTTCATTTGAAGAATGTTGTTATCAGCAGGGGACAAAAACCTCTGTGGTGACTCAAATCAACTTTGGTGGGGTTATCTTGGGGATGGATTTGGCCATGGGTGGGTGAGAGTGAATGAAGAGCTGTTAAGGTAATTCTGAGGGCATGTAACTGAAAGGCATGAGAAGAATTGGAGCAAAAAGGAAATGTAACCTGTGTATTTTCAGGAAAATTTTACCAGTGAGATCTAGAAGGCTAATGAATTAGTTAACGAATGAAGAGCATTTTGAAGATGAAAAATGCTGTTCAGGTCCAGCTAAGCATCATTACTGAGAGTAGAGCTGAGCAAATAATTTGTACTGAATTATACATTCAACTAGTTAAGAGTTTGATTTTTAAAGGCATCTGTGGGAATTAGATGCTCAATACATGGGTGAGTCACATAAGTTTGGGTGCTGCATTTCTCTAGACTCCCTTTCAGCTCCCATCAGAAATATTTCATTAGATAAAAACACACTATTCAGGCACACATGCACAAGTACGCACTAAGAAAGAAGACTGAGAAATTCTAGCAAGGCTGTGCATGGGTTTTTTTGACATGCAAGTTGGTATAACATATTCACAGGATGCCCAGTTCTGCCACTTTGCTTCATGGCCTGCCTCACTTTCTTCTACTGACTCAGAGTTTTCAAGAATTCATGTGTTACTCACCAGAAATACCGATCATAAAAAATTATCCTTTGGTAATTTTTATTTTAAACATGTAATTTTATAGGGTATATTCTGGTGCTGTAAATATATTCCTTTGCTTGAATTGAGTTGTGTCCATTCTAAATATGACCTTAATCATAGACATCAGAGCCAGAACAAAAAACTAAGAGTAACTATTACACTTATTTACCTTTTCAGAGCTCTCCCCAGCCCAACCCCGTCTCCTTTGGAATGGTCCATCTTAGACAGATCTAAGTCTTCACCCTTAGGGAGCAAAATATCATTTTTCTAAAACTGAGGAGAAATCTTACTTCCTTTCTGAACTACTGGTAGAGGGAAAAAATCCTGATCATTTTTTTAGAGATTACAGCAGCGTCATCTTTATATTTTGTAACTTTTCTGGGGCAGGGTCAATCTCTTAGTGCAACGTGTTAGAGATAATAGCTGTCATCTCATTTGCAATGTTCTTAGACCATCATAATTTGGGCAAAGCCAGTCATATGTATATGTATCTGTGAGAAAAAAGCAAGGTAAAAGCCATGACATTAATTCATCACCAAATGATTTGTCTAATGCTGGACAAACACACACTAAAAAAGATTTAATGTATAAATTACTAAAAAAGTATTGGTATCAGATGTCACTTCAGACACATAAACAGGTAAAGAAGACAAGCAAAGTGTTTCTAGCAGTAAAGCAGAAAGACACTTCAGATCAAGTATTAGTGAGAGGCAAGGTTCAATGCTAATATGTATGTGTATACATATTTGCACATAAATATTCATGTGAGACAGAAAAGAAAAAAAAAAAAAAGAGAGAGAGATTTTTCAGGCATGGTGTGGGTTTTTTGCAGTTCTGTTACCCAATAGGGAAGTCTTTCTAATTTAGCTATTTAGAAATACTATTTCTAACAAGGAACTTACTTAAAGGTTGTGAAACCATTTTTTTAGAATTGCATTCCTGCCCAGTGGAACAAACTATAATGCTGCAGCTAAACTAGTATAAGAGAAATGGAAAATAACCTAAAAATATATATTGGGCATTTATTGCTTCCAATTAACATAACAACTGATATAAGTAAACAAAGAATAAAGCCATGTATTATCTTATTTTCAAATGTGCTTGCATGCTCTGGATATAGTAAAAAAATGATTTTTGTACCCTTAGTAAGCTGAGTTTAGTAAAAAGTAACTGTGTTCTTTAGGTTAACATAGGGAGATATTTCATAAAAAATAATTATGAAAAAACTTGTACTGGGTGGTAGAAAGGAAGGCACTGAATAACATAATTTGTTAACCACCCTCTCTTCCCCCAAAAATATCCAAACAGTTAAAATGATGTATAAATGCACCTCACCCTCATTCCACACTTCACTGTGAAAGTGACAGTCCATAGCTCAGAAGAAATGAATAAAACCCAATTTCTTCATTTTCTCAATGCTGTTTTTTTGGGTTTTTTTAACAGATGGAAAAATCCACTTAAGCAAGATTGTGTGCATTTGTTAATAATATATTATTACAAATATTATTTTATTAATTATTACTAATAACAGTATATTATCAATGATGATTACTAAGTATACCATACTACCTCTTTTAATGTCCTGATTAGGCATTGTTTATCTATGGTTAAAACCATATTTTATGTTACTGATCTAAGAGGAAAAGTATCTATCCTGGATAGCATTAACTCAGGACAACTTTTTTCCCCCTTGAAGGGATCTGAATATCCCAAATGACAGAGAGCTTCAGAACCTCCCATTCACTCCTGTCCTAGATTATAGTGTCCCCCTTCTTCCCAGACCAGATAAATTACAGATCATATTTTTTTCAGTTTGAACACAGTGTCAGCATCTTCAAATATTCTATCCATTTCTATTGATTGCACTGATCAGCTTTACAGCAGTGTCTACACATTTATTAAGTACAAGTGTCATTAGGCACATTGGTGCATATCATGCAGTGTAATTAAGATACCAAATTACGCTAAACAGATGTCCTCTTCTGAGCCCGCTTTCCTCGATATTTTTCACCATCCAGGCACAGACTCAGCTGCTCTGTTCTGCACACCCTACCTGTGCTGGAGTCATTTCTGATGCCTCCTGCCTTTCTCCTCAGACTCCTATTCTAAGGAAGCCTCCAAACTGGCCACTTGTCAGAGTGATACGAATGCATTTTGACATCAGCAGGACACAGAGACTGGGGTCATTTCCCTTGGCTTTTCCAATTACACAGCTTGCTGCAAGGAGCTGAATCAACCATGAATGTCATTCTGCTCGTACTGGCCGGGAGAGTGGTCTCTGTTCGGCCCTTGGCATTTAACCACGTTGAATTATGAATGTGCTACCAATATCACTGTTTGCCTTGGAGCTGGGAAGGATGAATCATAGGGAACTTTTTCAAATTAGATTTTATAGTGCACCATACAATTTCTATCCCCACCAATGCCTTTTCTTTTTTCCTCTTTTTCCTTTGTTTTTTTTTCCTTAACAAAATTTTTTCATGAAGCCCAAGTCAGCTAAAGATCAGCTGGATAATAAGAAATAACATTTGTCCATTGTAAAAGCCTGCCATAATATGCTATGTCACTATCTGAACTTGTCCTGTGTTCTATCTAATATTAGACAAAAGTTGGAAGAGAAACCAGGGAAACTTGTATAATCAAATGGCTGATATTTCACTATACCTATCTTTAAAAAAGGAGCTGTAGCAAAACTTGTGTAATATCATTGTATAAGATAAGACACCTCAGATAATGATAGAGAGGATAAAGAAGATATTAAAACTGTCTGCATTTATATAAGGAGTTGAAATAGATCTGAATTATCTTATTTAATTCTTTAGATTCCGGCAGAATAATCTCCTCTCAAAAAAGAAAGACCAAGCCAAAACAAGAACAAACCCTTCCAAGCAAACAAAAAAACCCACACCAGTTGAAAAAAAAAAAAGAAAATCCTGATATCTGGGTATTTACCTGCAGACAAGGCAGACTTCTTGAAATACCTTCTCATCCAACATCTCCTTGACCAGTTGGATAATATCATTATGAAAAAGGAGTGAATTGCAGAAATGAAGCCAGATTCACTCCATCTAACATTAGGCACCTAACAGAAGTTTAAATTAAGATTATAATTTTGGAAGGTCTCCTTGGTGATGAAAACTGAGAGCAAAACAATTTCAAGATGACATTTTAGGTAACATGTAAGACAAATCAATATTGAGATATCCCAATCTCTCTCCATTGAATATCAGTGAGTCTAGGGGAAAAAAAACAAGCAACGCAACACACTTTTATATATAATTTAGACAACTGAGTAGCGTGACTAAAAGTCATCCTTTAGAGGTGAGTCTGAATGTCTCTTTATGTCTTTTCCCAGTTTTCATCTTTTCAACTACCAAAAGCCTTATTATTGTCCCAAATTGTGATAATTTCTTCAATTGACTGGGATTCCTATGAGTTAATTCTATAACACATATAACAGAAATCAACAGTTTTTTCAATGAATAAAAACAACCACTGAGCATTTAAAATAATTTGGGGATTAGAGTACTTCAAAGATTGAAGGGATTTCTAATTTGTTACTAGCATTAGCCCACAAATTACTTACGATTTTATTTTTTATATGTATCTCTGGTGCACCACAGTCCTGTAAATCTTTTATTTTTAATTAAGAGATTAAAAAAAATATTTTCCTGCATAAAATAAAGTCATCTCAATGAGATGTTGCTGTTCTGTTCCAAGTTGTTTGTTCTATCTGCAAGTCCTTAGAGCAATTTTTTTTGTTTATTGTTTCCCCTCAGTGCTTCTGATGAAATTAATCTGGTAAAGACATAACTTCTGAAGGCCTTCTACCTTTCATTAAATAAAGAGCAATTAAGATTAAGATTAGGATTAAGATTAGGATTAAGATTAAGATTAAGACCTCCAAGAATCTCCCAGAGATTTGGAAAGAGGCTTTGTGTAGTATATTCAAGAACAGCATATAGGATGAAAGTCTGAAAAGTGTGAGATGGGAGAAAAAAAGCAGAAAAGTGAACAAAATTGTGGCGTTACTTTTGAAAGATGAAATTCACTTGCTGCTTTTTCAAAAGACTGAATATTTTACTGAATAGAAATAAATGTTCTCATTATTTCCCACCCCTTCCAATCTGAAACTCACACACATATTCTTTTCCTGTGATAAAACTGAAGGTTATAAAAATCTGTGCACCTTGACTCCATAAATTACCATTGTTATGCACATGCACACCAACTATTAGATTGGGAATGGGGAATATGGGTGGGGAAATGTCACATATATATATGCGTGTGTGTGNTATATGTGTGTGTGTATATGTGTATATATGTATTTGCTAAACATTTTCGTTTGCAATAAACAAATATTTCTCCTGAATTTTTTTTTACACAAAATGTGTGAAAAATACAGACTAGAGTAATTATTCTCTGCTATAGCATAGAGTAACTGTTCTTTACTTTTTAGAAACATATTTTGAAAAATAATACCCACCATGTTTAAATTAAGAAACACTACAAATTAATGAAAGTCATGACTACAAATACTTTGAAAAAACAACAAGAAATGTATGGTAAGAAATCCTAAAAATGAATCACCAATATCTAGTGATTTTTTTTTTTGTTTTGCTTTTCCTCACACAAAAGACATGTTTCTCAACTGTCATTTGGTCCTCTACTGTCAGAAAACCATGTCAAAATCTTCTGAAAATTAACCAGCTTCTTGGAAGAAATTATATGTATAAACATACATATATATATATATGTATTACATATATATATGTAATTAAATGCATAAATCTCCTTCCAAACACAGGGTTATGTTTTAAGCAGTACTTATGCACAACAAATGCAGAGTGGAAAACACTTCTGATTTCTGACCAACAAGTCAGGAGGTTTTTTTCCACGTGGGTGAGACTGTCTGAGTGCTAAGGAACAGGACAGCATCCATGACAGCACCTCCCACCTCACAGCAGTTAATCATTCCCACTGTGTCATTCCTGAAGTGGTCACTAAAAACAGCCTGGAAAAGCAGGTCATATTCCAGCTACTCTCTGATAGGAAGAAAGATGCACAACCCATTCATTTCCCTTGAGGACACAAATCAAATTAGTTTCTACTACTCCTCCCCAAAGCATATTTTAGACAAAATATACCACAAAATATACCACAAAATATGAAACAAAACCTCTACTCAGGGCTGATGAACACTTCTGTATGTAGAAGGAGGAAAAATGCCATTAATGTAAGATGTGTCATGCACAGCACCAAAATGAGGTGAATTCTGAGTATTCATATGTTAGTCTCAAATATCTTTCATGATTGTAACACTTACTATTGTTTTTAAATTTTAGGCAGAATCTTAAAAATGAAGCTTTGCTGTTTTGCTCATCTGGGCCATTGTATATATAACTTACTGTGAGGAATCACATCTAACACTCAGAGGTAATAATTCTAATAAATGGTCTCTGGGCCAAACTGTGAATTCCTAATTTACACTGAAAATCACTTATTCACAAAAGTAATTTTTCTGTTTCTGGGGTAGCTATTCTTGCCTAGGGAGTGACTCTAAGTGTGATTAAGTATTTCATAACCTAGTACTTAAGAACACAAACCTAACCACATTTATGGATGCAGGTTTTTTGTTGTTGTCGCTTTGTTCTGGTTTCTCTTGTTTGGCTTCTTTTGTTTTGTTTTGCTTTGTTTTGTTTGTTTTTTCCTTTCTCTTTAAATTTTTAGTGTTTCATTAACCGAATCGTGTTACCGTTAGTGGTCAGCGAGGGTAATTCCTTGTTAATGTGTTTCTGCTGGCTACCCTTACTGTGAAAAAAGTTCCTAAGTTTTCCCATCAAAATAACGAGGCAGTAAGAAACGTTCTCACTTTTACTTTGTGATACAACACATTCACTTTCTGAGACTATGCAGAAAAATTTGATATTCACACCCACCAAAGCTTGGTTTCTTGGTTTAGAGCTTAATGAAACCTTTAAAGCTTTTACTTTACTTGAAGGACTTGAAAAAAAGAGTGAGGATATGTAAATATCTTACATTGAAAAAAAAAAGTAGAATAAATAAATAAATAGAACTAGAAACACAAAAGACTTTTGATTATAATTTCTGTTTATCCAACTGCAATAGTGTGGAAAGGATGTGTTGTCATTGTACACCTTGGTTTTCATTTAGTTATGTAACTGATGTTATATTTAATTTTCTCAGTGTCACACATTCAGTGGTAAGGATTACTGCTTAAATGTCAGTCTTTGTATCATTGGTTTTCAGTATTATTATTACTGCCTGTGTTTTCTTTAAAATTCAAATTTTGTTCATGGTTTCTTTGTTACTAATTCTAATTAATTATAATTTAAATTTCTTCAGGAAGATGACCTAAATTATAAAGACTATAATTTTTATAGGTTTGACTGAAATTCATCCTCCAATGCTTACAATTGTTAAGAAGTCATTTGTATCTAATCATTTGAGCATGATATTCTCTCACCTTGAGTGAATCTGAACTTGTTTTAGAAATTCTGTAAATTAAAACTTTGAATGAATAATTAGGTCTGCTTACAGTCACAAATATGAATTACACAGTATGTCATATATTAAATATTATTTTGAAAAATAAATATTCAGGTTATCAAAAAAAAATAAAAATTCTAGCAGCTAGAGTAGATTTCAGTGACATTGTCACAGAAATCTTTACAAAGTGATTAGAAATAATTTTGAAAAGTTATGTTACACAAAAATATGTTATGAAAAGATAATTGCAGATACATTAATTTTTCCAAACAATCAATAGATCTACAAATATCTTGCTAGATCAGATTTTTTTCCCTTAACCTATGTCCTAGAAAAGCTATTCTCTTTGGATTGTGAAGACAACTTCTCAGCATCCTCTGTCTGTATCAGTTGGATCAGTTCTGTCCTGAGAGTTGAAAACAAAGCATAGCGGGATTTCCTTCACAAAATGTGATGCAGCAATCAACAACCCCAGACCCACCACCCAGTCTGAGCCTCTGCCTTACACAACTGACCTCTTTTCAGATGCTAATTATGATTTGGTCATCATAATGTCATAGAATATCCTGAGTTGAAAGGGACCCATCATGATTCTCAAGTACAACACTGTCTCTGCAGTCTCAGCCTCAACAATTCCACCCTGTGCCTGAGGGCACTGCCCAAACACTCCTTGAACTCTGCCAGACTTGGTGCTGTGACCACTGCCCTGGGGAGACTATTCCAGTGCCCAACCACCCTCTGGGTGAAAGAACCTTTTCCTGATATCCAACCTAAACTTCCTCTGATTCAACTCCAGGCCCTTGCCTCAGATCCTGTCACTGGTCACAGAGAGAGTTCAGTTCCTGCCCCTCTCCTGGCTCTCACAAGAAGTTGTAGACAATGATGAGGTGTCCCCTCAGTCTCCTCTAGGATGAAGAGACCAAGGGCCTTCAGCCCCTCTTGACACAGCTTCTTTTCCAGGCCCTTCTCTTCTTTGGACACTCTCTAATAGCTTTATGTCCTTGTATTGTGGCACCCAAAACTGCCCCCAGCACTCGAGGTGAGGCCGCCCCAGTGCAGAGCAGAGCGGGACAATCCCCTCCCTTGCCTGGCTGGCCATGCTGTCCATGATGCCCCGCAGGATAGGGATGTCCCTCCTGGCTGCCAGGGCACTGCTGACTCATGTCCAGCTTCTCATCAACCAGGGCCCCCCAGGTCCCTTTCCCTGGCACTGCTTTCCTCATCTCATTCTCCAGTCTCTGTACATGCAGGGTTGTCCCAGCCCAGGAGCAGAATCTGTCACTTGTCTTTGTTAAACTGAAAACTTTGTTAAAATGAAAACCTACTTGTCAAAACACCTGCAGGAATGAGTGGATGACTGTAGTGACATTCTTTTTTGGGGAGGACTCCCGTGTATCAGCCAGTTAGTCCATAAGCTGGCAAATCTCTGCTTCAACTAGTCATTAAAATTCTGTGCCCTGGGATGTCATGAATAGGCCAGGACTCCTGAGTATCTTGGTGCCTGAATGTTTTACACCTGAAAGGCAAGGGGATTTTGTTGAACAACCAGATGTCATGGTTGAAATATCTGAGACAGTCATCAATACCTTGCACGTTAATTGTAGTTTGAGAAAGCACTGTAACAGGGTGCTCAGCTGAGATAAATTCTCATTTTTTAAAGCATTCCAGCTTAGTTCAGGCATAACATAAGTCTTAAACTTAGTCCTTCCTTCCTTCCTTCCTTCCTTCC
>VZDJ01000292.1:1681596-1714166 GCA_008694505.1 Cyanoderma ruficeps | reverse complement strand
AAAAAAAAAAAAAAAAAAAAGCCTGTTTCTAAAAAGGTAATTCTTACCTAAATTAAAAGGCTGATTCTTAACACTGCTGACTGGCTTATTTTTAAATCATAAACATTTTAAGGGACAGGAATATAAGAATTTGTGGTAGCCATTTTTTAAACACTAGGAATAAGAAACAATGCAACATGAATATTTAAAGTGAATATTGAATAGAACTATACTTACTCCTTTAAAAAAAAAAACACAGTCAAACTAAGCTAATCAAACAAACATAGACAAACAAAACAACAACATCATTGTACTCTTATTTTTAAACTCTTTTTATTCATTCATGTCCATACATCTTCTTTTTCTAACAAAGTATATAATATACTTTACACTCCACTCTGTAGACATAAAAATAATTCCTCAAGTGTATTGTTATGATTTCTATCGCTATTCAGGAAATAATATTGAAGAAAATATTTCCATATATAAATCCTTAAATGTACATGGCTATTTATAACTGACACCAATTCTTTTGTGGACATGATTACCTCAAGATAATTTGGGAAGAAAAGCTTCAGGAAAATCTTAGGATGCTGACAAATTTTCTCTAGGAAATCTCTCAGTGTTTATGGCTCTGTCCTGCTTGGAAGTTCACCTTGGCCCCCATTAAGCAACCACAGCGCTTTAACAGACTCAGTGAAAGAAAAATACACTCTTCTCTGAGATGTTCCAGATTGGAAGAGTTTCTTCTAATTTGAATGAAGATGCTAGCCTTCCAGTGTTGCAGCTGAAATCTCATCACTCCTAGTCTTTTGCCAGTGTTACCATAGTCTGGGAGCAGGGAAGACATCCAGAGGGACAGACGGCAAGAAGGAGCAGCATCTGAAACCACTGAAGCAAAGACTTGCAGATCGCACCTCACAGATTCTTCAGATATTTTATGTGCAAAAAAAAATTCCACAAAATTAAATTCAATGGGGCAGGAAGGTGGTGGAAGTAGAGGTTTCTCGATAAATTTTACACACATAACCTTTATTTTGTTACCAAATCTTCCACTGAAACTAATGGAAGATTAGACAGCTAAATATATTGCTAAATCTCACACACAGACTAAGATGTTTCAGTGCATAAAACAGTGGGATTAGTAAGAAATAGGAATGTACACATCATTAAAAAGTCATTGATGTCAGTGAAAAAAATAGAAAGTTTTAAACTGTACCACTGAAGGTGAGCAATGGTTAGGTGGTCCTAAACCTGTTCTTTGGGAAAAGACTGATAGTTTGGGAAAGCCAACTTGAAGGTAACATATTTGACAAGTACCAGTTTATCCTGGTGTTTCACTTAGAGTATCTTCACAGTGCAATGATTCCACCAAATAAAATTTGCAGCATTGTCAGTGGACAGAAGACAAGCTTGTTGGGTCATTAAAGTTCTCATAGTAGCCCAAGAGAAAAACCAGAAAAACTGGAGGGAGAAATGCAAAATACACCATCCTGAGTTATTATTAAAGTTGCTGAAGTGGATTAGCAAGGTACTTCAAATGGAAGAAGGAATGTATCAAACATTGTTCAACTTTCAGACAGACTGTCAACATTCTGGGTGAAATTAAAAAATGTGAACTAGCATTAAGTTGGGGAAATCTTTTTTTTTTTTTTTTTCCATATAGTATTAGCTATGGAGTTCAGCAATTTTAATTTGTTTATCTGTTGACATCCACTTACTTGCTCACAGTCAGACACATACTTACATTGAATAAAACAAAAATGTCAGATGCCATCACTAACATTACTGGAATTATACCATCTTAATCAGGTAGCTATAAAGTACTTCTAATTTAGGCATAGCAAGAACCCGTGGAAAGGGAGGAATCACATTTTCCGAGACTCTTTCCAACCAGTTTTGAAAATAAAGATCTTTCAGGACTTCATTCCATGATAAATTATTTAGTTAATGAATGGTTAATAAAATCAGAATCATGTAATCAGAGCTTACAAGGTGGATCCCTTTTGGGCTTCCCTTTCTGGAATCCCTTTGTGCAACATCTAATAAAATAAGGCATAAGGTCAAAGTTACAGTACCATAAAGGCTAAAGTCCATTGGAAAAGAAAGTTGAACAAATATTTTGATTAGGAAAGCTGAAAAAAAAAGAAGAAAGAGTGAGCCTTTGAGCACACGAGTTCTGGAGAAGGATACACGTTGGTGTAATAAAGTTGATTTCTTTTGCTACAAATCTTTGTCTTTGACTACCACAAACACAAGGATACCATTACTCCTAAACTTGTTGCCATACTTTTCATATGGATAGCCATGGTGATAGTCCCCTCCTACTTTTAAAGAAAATGAGCAAGAAAGTAACTTGGGACAACTGAATTTTAGAAATGGCTTTTCACAAAGCAATTAAGGGAAAATCCACCTTCAAAAGCCAGACATATCACCCTATTTGATGAACTAACTCATTAAGAAGACAATTTTTTCCCAGAAATGTTGGGAATGTAAAACTGAAGAAGACAGTCCTAGGTCCAAAGGCATTTCCACCTCTTGAACAGCTGGTAAAGGTGTTGTGATCAAGTAATAATTTTCTGACTTTTCTGCTTGGAAGGGAAACTGAATGCTTGGACACAAACCAGTGTTTCAGCACACTTACTTTTTTTTCTGGAGTAAGGGTTCCCTCTTCTATGTTCATTCATGTTGCTTCTGCTTGACTTTTGTGTCTTATGCTGCTCATGTATCTTATGTAGGAATCTACATAAGTAGATAAAGAAACTATAGTTTGTAGTTGCTACATAAGTAGATAAAGAAACTTCTACTAAAATCAGTTAATGTTGTTCCTCTTACAAATGGGCACATCAGAGTCTGGCCCGTACAATCATTAAAAAAGACTCTTCAAAGACTCTTGCTGACTCTGTTTTATTACCCAAAGCATGACGCCCAAATCTGTGTTTACCTGACAGAAGAGAATGACTCTGAAGGTAATAGATTTTGCCTTTTAAAAGAATTTGCATTACAAAAAAAATGCATTTAAGTGGAAATAGATCTAACATAATACACATCTTAACAAGCTGCCTCAAAATGTATTTACCTGGCAGAACAGCTGTTCTGGTCTCCTGAGGAAATTATTAAATGTTTTAAAAGAACCACACATATACATATTTACCTGATAAAGTGGAACAAATGCTGCCAATATTTTTTATTGTACTTGGAATACATAAAAATTATTTCTGCAAGGGCATGAGCCAGTATGGTCCTCATGATCTGGTAGTCCTGTCCTGAGGGACATATTTAAACCTGAGGTAAAGATAAAAAAACACCACCACCATCCCCCTGCTCCCCCAAAAAAACCCAACCAAACAACTAACCAAACAACCAAAAAACCCCAACAAAATAAATTAAAACCAACCAACCAAATAAAACATACCAGAAAGACCTCAAAAACAAAACCCATGAAAAATAACAATAAAAAACCCAAACATAAAACCCCTCCACAACAACATCAAGGTGAAAAAAACCCCCCACAAACAACCTCAAAACCACAAAAAACCCCAAAAAAGTATTCCAAAGGCAGAATAATTTTTTATGGCAATTTTGATGTCTTGGTTTTTGGGAATAATAATGGGAAGTTCAGAATTGTGAATATATTCTGGTTTTACACTCTGAGATTATTATTCTAATTTTCATCACTGACATGCATTTTCTGCTATGTATAGACATTTTCTCAGTTTGGTCTGGTAACCTAATTGCTTTTCAGTCCAAGGAAGGTGGGAACACAAGCTGAAAAAATATTACGGAAAGACTTTGTGCAGTCTGTGAGGCTTCTGGATGGTTTGGAAATGAGGAACACAGTTCCAGCCTCAGGGCCACAGCATTGTGGGAGGACAGATCCAGGTCTCCAGGCTGAACCTGCAGAGGCAGTAACACAACAACACAATTACGTGTGTGTGTCGTTCATGGGAGTTGTCCACACAGCAGCAGGGGCTGGGAAAGAAGCTCAGCTCAGTGGCTTCTGGTGCTCATCGACAGCTGGTTTCTGTAGGAGGCTGAGCTAGAAAATGTCATTTTTTATGAATCTGCCTTCTTCACTTGGAGGATTCCAGTGAAAGACAGAAGCAGCACAAATCTCTGGTGTTAGCAACACAAAAGGCATTTCCAAAACTGATGATGTGGCCTAAGGTCTGGTATCACATCTAATTTTTCAGCAGCCAGTATAAAGTATGAGAAAAAGATTGGAAGAATAGAATAAATTTCAATCATTAACAATTCAGTCTGTTTTTCTTCCTGCATTTGTTTCACTCTTGTAAGATTTGCACCCCCGTAAAAATGGTCCTCTTTACACATAAAAGGAGTTCTCTGTTGTAATTATCAGGAAAGGCTTTATTTCTTGTAAAGCAGCAGGGTTACAGTGACTTTAACAAAAAGAATAGACGGGGACTTCCGATATTAACTTTGGTTTTCCACCATCTTTAAACCTATACAGAAATTCACATGATTTATTGTAGATGTCTACAATGCAGATATCACCTTAGAGGCTCTGCATAGTTAGTGGGCATTTCTAGGATGCAATTTATCTTATACCAAAGTAGAGATTTTAAAAAGATCAGATGAATTGTGGCCTGGAAGTGTCTATTGTTCTTCACCAAGTATAATGGAAGATGAGTGAGTAGGTAAGATACCGATTTCTGTACCACTGATGTCTAGATTTAGCTGAAAGCCCGCCTGTCTCTTTCCTGGCCTGTGCAGGAGCAGACTCAACAGCTGCAACTCCATCCATCAGACTGCTGTGACTCATGTTGGACTGGAATTTGGCTTGAATAAAGGTCATAACAAAGTCATAGCAAATGACATTTTCAGTCTAGCCACCTTCTCATTTTACAGGTATGCACACTGTTCTCGGTAGCACGTATGAGTAAGAGAGCCTCTTTGTTTACTTAGAAAAGCATCAAGTCATTAAATCTGAAAAAGATGACAAACAGATGCAAGGGATTAATTCCAAACACGTCTGAAAGCCATTAACAATGCTATCTGAGCTTCTCTCACAAACCTGAAGAGAAGATTGTTATTTCTGCTACATGCAACTTTTCTATTGCTTAAGCAATTACTGACTTTTTGGAAACACAAAACTGAATTCTTATATATTTTCTCATTTGGGATTTTTGAAGTGTGCTTTTCAAAAAAGCCTGTGTTGATGCAGTATTTTACTATATGTGAATTAAATATCTGAATTTCTGTACGGAAGAGCCCAAACTGTCTTTGGCAATGGCATGTCTGTGAGCACACTATGTGCATAGAACACATGTACAGGTGTAATTGTGGTACCAGGTTCCATTTGTTTCATCCATCCAGAACAACATCTTCTGAATCCTAAGGAGGAAATGTGACTGAAGAAAACATCATATTGAAAAAAGTACTTTTAAGTGGCCTTATCCTCCCTGAACATTTCAATTCCCTAAGACAGCTAGGACATATGAAGTAATTGTTGATAAGATTGGGTGACAGAGAGCTCATATGAAAATAATAATTAAAATGCTTGAAAGAAGGGTTTCTCGCTTAGTTATCTGCTCTACCCTTTATGTTCCAACCATTAAATATAATCTTTTATATGCAGATGGCTTCTTAGATGTTCAGAGAAAAAAGAGGCTTGAAGCATGAGCTGACATGGACTGTGAGAGTATTCTAGCTTTATGAACCTTCCGTCGTTGATATGAGAAAGAACTGACCTGGCTGGTTTAATTTTTTGAGAGAATTTGAAGCTGACAGACACCTCCAGCAGCCCAGAGTCAGATTCTGTCTTTGAAATGGATTTGAAGAGGTTTCTGGATACTGTCTGTCATGAATTGCAGTTTTAGGTTCCTCACTTTTACCCATGTCCTCAAGACTCTGTGACCATCTCACGTGTCTGACTGCCTTCAGACATTGCAGCAATGGACATTTCCACCTCAAGAGCAGATCTATTTATAGGTTGGACAAATCCTCTTCCTATGCCTCAGTCAGCATCTGGAAAGTGACATGTAGCTCTTGCATTTTTTTTTTCTAAGGAGTGGTGAAAATCAGTATAAAAAAATTGCAGCTACAGTATCTTCCTAATTAAGCTGTTATGGAATTAGTTCCCATTTCACTTACTCTGGTGAAAACCAAAAATAAATTACAGCTACCTTAGTCTGTATCTGTTGTCACAATAAAATTAGTCTGATAATATTTTTTTTTTTTAATTCTAGCATGTTATTTGTTTGTTTTGATAGGATTATGGTGAAACTGTTGATTAGAGAAAAGAGACTTTATTCAAACTGTTTGGAAGACAAGGAGGAAGGGCTGTTGCACTGATGAAGCATAATCACATTAATACTTTATTGCTGTATTTATCAATATATTAGAGCAATATTTTATTGTATACATTATTNTTTTTTTTTTTTTGGACTGTGATAAATTTTGATCTGAAAGATTTTTTTTTCCTTTGGAGCAAGAAAAAATGGTATCATTACATTAAAGAGAATTTATGGTATCTGAGTCAAACCCAGTAAATAAGAAAGGTGGCATTTTTCTGCCTTTTCTTAATCTTTCCCCTTCCCACCTGCTCTCTTTGTGTGAGTTCTCCATTATTTTTTCAGAAACTGAAGGGCTTATGACTTTAAAATCTGTATTGTTGGAGGCTGAGAACTGTTTCCCTTTTACAGTATCTCCAGAAAACATCTGTAAGTCCTAAGTAACAAGCAGGAATTGGTCCAAGACGAAAATATAGATGAATCACTAAGTAATACTATCTACAGTTTAACTTCCCAAGGGAGTGAAAAAAGGAATAAAAAAGCAACCTACCAACCAAACTACTGAAAATAATATTGTAAGTTTAAACTATTGAATGGAAAGTTGGGAGAAAAAGGAAATAATACAGAAATCAGGGTGATGCTAGCTCCAGAAGCCAGGAAATTAAATGCATGACTTTTGAAGTCTTTCAGTACACATAGATCTATAATAGGAATATTGTGCCTGCCTGCCACTTGAACCTTTAAAATACCTTCCTGAAATCCTTTATCTCCTCTTCATGTAGATGTGCCGTATCCATAACAGTCATGGAAGACCTGCACACCCTGTAACAGGGAAGGAAAGAGGGAGGCAAAATGTAGATCACTATGCAGAAAGTCAAATAAGGCACTGCTTCAGAAATGGAAATCGAAAACCTGAGGAATCATGGCAAGGAGTCTAAATGCTTGGAGAAAACACTGAGCAATTTCATGTGGGGCTGAAAAAGAGCAAGTTAGGAGAAGAGGAGACTGGGGGGAGGCATCATCACAATCTACACTGCCTTGTGAGAGCAAGAGGAAGGGCAGGCAATGATCTTTTCTCTCTGGAGACCACTGACAGCACCCAAAGTAAGTGCATTTGTGCCAGGGGAGGTTGGGCCTGGATATGAGGAAAAGGTTCTTCCCGCAGAACATGGCTGGTCACTGGAACAGGCTCCCCAGAGCAGCAGCGGTCATAGAACTAGACCCGAGAGAGTTCAAGAAGATTTTGAATAATGCTCTCAGGGTAAGGTTGTGACTCTTGGAAAAAGTCATGTGCAGGGTTAAGGGTTGGACTTAGTGATCCCTGTGAGTCCCTTCCCACTCAGGTTGTTCTGTGATTCTGTGATTTTGCTCCTGCCTTTTTTCATTGTTCTATTACTGTTCAGAACACAAAGCCTCTGCCCTGTGCTGGCTGTCTTGCTGCTGCCTAAGCATCCTGCTTAAGGGGGTTTGAGAAAAAGCTCCCTAGGGAACATCTCCTGAGGCATCCATGTCTTCTGTCATTATTACTGTGAGGTGACTGCCTGGAAACTGAACAAACTGCTGCTTGAACAGTGGTTGTTCAATAATCACTGAATAAATGTTTAATAAACTTTGTAAGACCACAGACTTTAAATATACTTTTCCGTCTTATAAGTGTTATTTTTCTGTCAGAGGAGCCATCCACCCCACCTATTTTCTCCAGGCTGTTTTCTGATATCATCTAATAAAGAATTTGATGTAATTTATTTAGAATTTCCATTCAGACATGTGTGTGGACCATGAATTCTTTTGAAGATATGCTGATAATTAGTCCTAAAGCGAAAGAATAAATTCCTTGCTTTTGCAAATACCAGCTGTCCCATCTCATCAATCTACAGCAAAAATTACCCATTTTTTTTTCCCCTGTAAGGCCAGGATATTTCCTCAAATCCCAATGGAGAACTGTTTATGAGTGTGGTTTTTAATTGCAGTCATGATACTAGATTGAACTGAGCTCTTGGTCATCCTTGACTGATCCTTCCTTCATCATCCAGAAAATCCTTTTTCATCTTCCACCATAATTATAATATGGCAACCCTATCTAACTCTAGTTCATTTTACAATTAACTACTAATTATTGAATTCTCTCTGACACCAATCTTTACCACAGCTCTATGCCTATATGTAAATTATTTTGTTATTGGCAGGCTGACTGTAAAGTGCAACAGGATTTTTTTTTTCTTTTGACTTTAGAATGGAAGAAAATTAGTATAATTTTTTTTCTTTGTAAATGCCTAGATTCACATAAACGTGTATAGCTGTTATTTGCATGCATGCATAGGTACATACTCCTATGTACATGTAGGACACAATTCTTTGTTTGCAGATTGTTGTTTGGTGTCCTTTAATTTGTTTTGTTGCTGTTATATTTTTGCATACCATAATATCCTGGAGGGGCAGGAGGGTGGGTGTTTTTTTTTTTTTTTTTCCCTCTCAAGGGAGACAAAATTTCCACATGAAACTTTAATGTTTTAGCTTAAATGAATATATGTGTTATGAACGGTCATTAGTATCATGGGAATTTTTGTTTAAGTTATGTCAATGTTATTCTTTGCCAGTCAGATGTGCAAAGAAGAAACCTTGGTTTTCAAGACTGCAGTAAGGGGGAGAGGGTGGCCAGCTTCCAGATGCACACAGTGATACCTGCTCTGCTCTGGAACAGTCAGACCAGACACAGGAAGAGACAATTTCATACCGAACTGCTCTAGGGGATTTCTACATGTGAGAAATGGTGGCTGCCACTTCTGTATTGGAGTCAGGTAACATTTCCTTCTCACATCACATTTGCATTTCCCTGTGTAAGTAGAGAGATGAGGGTCATGCTCCAAGTTTTCGTGTCTGATTCCTGGATTAGATATAGTGCTCAGTGTCCTGAGTGAGACACAGGACATTCAGCTGCAATTATCAGTGACTCACCTTCCTTTGGCTCTGGAGACAGAGGCTGGTAATTTTGGAGCTGGACACTCTGAGCTCTGTTTCTACGGAGATATTAATGGCTGAGGATAGTACAAAGTGTATTGGCAGCTGCAGCATCGCTAAAGATCATCAGTTAGTTAATCACAGTGTATGCAGTGTAACAACTCCATCCTATTAGCAGCATGTTGTGGGATTTTTTTCCGAGAAGATTTAGAGTTTCTAAATGACATTTGGTCTCGCATGCCAAGTGCTGTATTTTCCCAAACCAATAGGCAATCCGTGCCCCAAAAAGCTTAGACCCTGATCCACAGAGGTAATTCGGCTCTTACTTTCTAGTCCATCAAGATAAATTACCTTGATTTACCTTTGTGAATCTGGGCCCCAAAGTTGAAAGAAACAAAGCATAATAGGAGAGAAAGTGTGACTGTCCCCATGTTGCACAAAAGCACAGAGAAATGGATTTGCTCAAGGTCATGTAGGGCACAACAGGAACAGAATTCAGGTCTCTGAGTCCCAATCTAACATATTAACTACAGATTCTACTTTCTTCCCCTCTGTGCTTTTATACTTTCATGCATGGTACAGAAAAGACCAGGTGCCATGTATTATTGAACCAATCTCTCCTATTTTAAGCTCCTGACTTTCTGTTGCAAAGGTGCTTAGCAGGAAATTAATCAAGGGAAAAAGGAAAAAAAAAAAAGAAATAAATTAAAGGAATCTATAAATGTATTTCCAACAATTTGCAACTAGAAAGTTAGATCAATACAATATGAATCAGAAAATACAATAGGAAAACAAACAAAAAAGGCATCTAAGTTAAAGAATGTCATANCTTATTTAAGGATCATAAAGTGTAAGTCAGGTTGCTGCATTTTCAGAGACAGATGAAGCAAAGTGCTCCACTGGGAGTATTCAGCCCCAGTGCCTTGCTGTATTACGGCATATGGAGTTGCATCTCCAGGCGCTGACATTAGCAGTCCTGCTTCAGGTAACTCATTTAGCTTTGGTGTCATTTTACAATAAATATACCATCCACCGACACAAATTAGACAGCTATTGAGATTAATTTTGAGGGACTATCGGCAACATCTTAAATCAAAAATCATTCTTTATTAGCATGCTTGGCTGTACAGTGCTCTCTTTTCCCCTTCCCCCCTCCCTACCCTGCCACAAGAATAAATGAGCCCCCATGGTTGACACAGCGCATCAAGTGTTTTATAATAGTCTAATTGTAGCTAATGGTTTGTGCAGCTAATTAAGGCCCTATGAATTACAGTAATCAGTCAGCCTCATCTTCTAAACCAGATAGTTCTATTCAAGCGTCCCTTTAGGAAGAAACAAAAAAAAAAAANAGATTTTATTTAAAAAAAAAAAAAAAAAAAAAAAAGAGAGAATCAGGAGAAAAAATCTGTAAAGAAAGAGAGAGAAAGGAAAGAAAGAGAAAAGAGAGCATAATGATGTGGTATGTTCATTATAGTTCAAATAAATTAATATAACTTTTCCTTCCATTTCTTGTTAGTTATTACAGAAATGCTTGTGTAAAGCATTTATTTTGAGTCCTGGCACTATTATTTCCAAGAGCAGAAGAGGGGAATTATGGTGTTCTTATTTCTGCTGAAGGATGTAGATTGCAATGATGGTACTTTATTAGCCAAGAATATCTTCAATTGGGCAAAATGCTCTGGCTGAATTGTGACCCATCACCATTTAAGATAAAAGGTTAAATACAGGAAGGGTACATGTAAGCACTAATTGCACTGTAAGCAGATGTTGTGGGTGAAACTGGAGGCTGTAAATTCAGAGTATGTCATTAAGTTATGGAGAGAGCTTTTAGTGCAAGATGGTGGGTGGCTGCTTTGAGAGAATCTCTGTACTGCTCAGGACATTTACTCACCATTTCATCCATGCCATTGTGTGTTAAGCAGCTAAGAACTCCATAAAGAGTCCTTCACTGCTCCATTCTCCTCACAATGGAATGGAGGAAGAGAAATGAAAGAGTAAAAGCAAAGAAACACATGGATCAAGATAAAAATAGCTTAATAAGTGGAGGAGTGGAAGAAGAGAGAGAAACCACAAACCAAAAAACTTTATGCAAAGACAGTAACTCACCATGTGCCATCTTTACACCAAAACGCAGACAGTGCCCAACCAGAAAATGGGCTGCTCAATCCTCCCACCTCTCATTTATTTTTGAGCATGACAATGTACAAAATAGAATCTCTCACTGGAAAGACTGGATCCTCTGCCTGGTTGTGGCTTGTCCCAGCCTCCATGCACCTTAAATGTAAACTACTAGCACTTGAGAAACAGAGAAAGCCTTGATGCTGTGTAAATACTGTACAGCAGTAGCTAAAATATTACTCTGTTGTCAGTGTCATTTTGGTCACTTTTCTCAAGCAGCATCAAACAAGCAGCTGTGAAGAACATTAACTTCAACCCAGGCAGACCCTACACACAAACATTTTCCTCCCTGCAGGATATCTGTCATTCAGTTCACTTTGGAGAATTTTCCTGTTCGGGAGACACTTCTAGAAGAATAAAGGCAATAAAGAGAGGTACCAGTTAAATACAGACCAAACTCCCTTCACAAAACTTAATGTAGATGTGTAAACTCACCATCTTAAGCCCTCACTTGAATTAGTAGTGAGTGGTGGGCAGCTTCAGCACATAATACCTCTAACTTGTTTTAGGTGGCTAAACACCTGCTTTTAGCCAGATGTAGTTTAGTGAGAAAAATCTCCCAACCAGTGTGCACAGCCTGTCCCCCTTGAGGACTGATATCCACTTGACTTTACAAAAATTGTGGTAGAGGATACATCTTCTTCTCCTAAAGGCCACACCTCATTTTTCATGAAAATTATGGGTCAACTTGAGAAAAGTTTGGACTTCATCATGAGGCATGTACAGAGGTAGAGAACTGACACAGAAACAGAAATGAAGCATTTTGTTTAAATTTTAACAATCCAGACCTCAAGGCTTCTACATACACTCACTTTGATTAAATCTACACCAGTGAATTAAACTGTGCTAGGGGATGTTCCCACTTTTTTTTTGAAAGTTAATATTGTTTAATTATACAAAAAAGGCTCATTCTATGCCACTCCTCTTGAGATTGAATAGATAATCATTGTTAATGTAAAATTACTGCTCTGCTTGCCAGAGTCTACAAGATGTCCATGCTGTTGAGTTACAGATTTGTCAACAGTAGCACTGATCAGAGGTACCAGATGTAGCTCCATATAAGCTAGTGTGTTTAGACATCCCAGGATTACTTTGCTCAGTTCTGTTACACAGCTGCCCAACTTATGTCCATATTTATGGTCTATTTGCATTCAGAGACAAAGAATTTCACTGTGTTGCATGCAGAGTCTTCTCTTGCTGTAATTTTCAGAACCTACCTCCAGCCTGAGTTGAGGAATGTCTAGCAGAAGGAGACAAGCTGTGTCTTCATGGAAGACATGAAGAAGAGATGTACTTGTGATACAGCCCACAGCCAAAGTTCTCATATGCCCATCCCAGCCATGTGGAAGATGGTGCATTTCTTGCTTTGGTGTCTAGAAAGAGGTGGGAGATAGTATCCCCCTGATCCCTCAGTTTGTATGAGCAGGGGCCAGGAGTTCTGAGGGTACTGCTGGGCCCTCTATCCCTGCAGGGTAGACATACTGACAGCTGTAAATGGTTTTGCCTTTGTAACCAAGTGCTCTCAACAGTCACTTAACATGTAAGAAACAGAGATTCACTGATTGCTTTGCGTTAAAACAGAGACAAAAACACCTCTACTATGACGAAAGGCTGAGAGAACTGATATTGTTCAGACCTGAAAAGAGAAGGCTTTGAGATGAGCTTATGTGACCTTACAGTACCTGAAGAGACCAGACAAGAAAGATGGAGAGGGACATTTTTCAAGAGCATGTAGTGACAGGACAGGGGGGAATGTCTTTAAACTGAAAGACAGTAGGTTTAGATTGGATATTTGGAAAAAAAATCATTACTGTGAGGGTGCAGAGGTCCTGGCACATGTTGTTCAGAGAAGCTGCGGCTGCTCAATCCCTGAAAGGGCTCAAGACCAGGTTGGATGTGGTTCTGAGCAACCTGGGACAATGCAAGTTGTACCTGCCCATGACAGTGGAGTTGGAATGGCATGAAGCTTTATTGTGCCTTGCAGCCCAGCCCATTCTATGATTCTACATACAGTGTGTTGATCCCAAATTTAAACTGATGGTATCTTTTACTGTTCCACCATTTGTTTCAGAACAACTGAAAATCTTGATCTTGTGGTACCAGACACTCAGCTTCTGAGAAAGTTAGAACATGATGAAAGAAATAATTTAAGTGGTTCCTGAAGGAAAAACAACCAGTTGAGCAAACAAGCAACCAAAAGCCTAAACAAANTGGTTTTTTTTTTTTTGTTTGCTTTTTAAATCTGTCCGCCTGGCTGTGGTATGTGAACTCCTTTGTTGTAGAATCATTTTTTTGAAAACTTTCAGTGCCAGACAGATTAGCAGACTTCACTGCCTGACATGTTGCAATTTCCCCCTTTTACAAAACATCCTATCACACCCTGTCAACGTCAGCTGTTTCACATTTACAGTCCACAATCCAGTTTTGTACTTCAAAAGTTGCCAGTCCATTTTGTGCAAGAGCAAACCTCAGTTAATGTTTATGAATGGCTCATTCTCTGCTAGTAGGAGACTACAATAAGAGGTCTGAACCATTTTTGATGCACCTAAAGATCTGTTTCAGGTAAGCACTGGCTGGGACTGGTCAAGTACTAAATGCTCTGCATATGTTCAAGTGCTTTGCTGAATCAGGACATGATGAAGGTGCATTTCCATCAGTCCATTTAAATCAATCCTGATCTGTAACTCTCTACTCACTGCTATGTTTGAATTATGTTTTTCATTTGCAGACTGGTTTTGAGTATTGCTGTTATGATGAACAGAATAGGAAGAAGGTTGACAGATTCATGAAACCTATTTGTAATCTCTTCAATGTGAAACAGACCTTGTATCTCCAGAAGTGAAAACATAATATAATACCAAAGATTGAACTGAAATCTAGGTTGACAAAATTAGGAAAACTTCTCACATTTTTTAGTGGACCTTGTTTTTACTTACTCCATTGTCTTTTCTAGATCTAGTCCCATAGCCATGCTTACTCTTTTTCTTTATATTTACTTTATGTGTTAGGCTGACACTTGCCTCAGTGTAAGGTAAATATGGTTTCAGACATAAAATATGCTATTTATGCTTAGGTCATGATTTTAATTCCTTGTATATATTTACTTCTTGCATAAACATCTATAATAAAATGGGGAATAAGAATCAGAGCAAAAGAATGCCTGATATAATAAAGCTGAGGGTGGGGTCATGCTGAAGCTTATGCTCTATAGAACCAGAGCTGAAATTTAGAAGTATTTGAAATTCACATACAGCTAAAATTGCCTAAGTGGTTGTGGCTCCTTTAGTAAACTGTATTCAAAGTGAAATTATCTCCTTTTCCCTGACTTGACTATTAAGCTATCGTCTCAGCACAGTCACTGTAGAATTTTCTAAAATTAATGGATTTATTAGTGATTCCTGAGTCTGTATGTTTGGTTTTAGCTGAAGGTACAATATTGCCTTTTATTGTCAATTTTTCCTGTATTCCTACAGCTCTTTAACATTTACAGAAATGTTACATTAGCAAAGAAGAATAGCCCCATCTCTGTCCCAGATTTATATAGGCCATACATGGTGCAATACCACTCCAAAGTGGTATTTCTTAACAATAATAGAATTAAAATAATTAAGAAGTTATCCAAACAAGCAATAAGGAATATTAAGAAGAAAGATTCCCTGAACAAGCCACTTGTCTTCTGAATGAACTATCAAATAAATATGAACTGGGAAATGGGATAAAAAAGGTGTTGCAATTTATTTAGGATCATAGAGCAGGTTATAGTAGAGCCATAAATATAATCCAGATCTCCTAATTCCCAGTCCAGTGTTCTGTCATTTACATCAGAAGTATATCACACTGTAAACTGACTTCATGGGATTATTCTGCTCAAACAGTAATGGTAACTATGGCAATTGTTATTAGTGTATGTTGGAAAATTATATAAATCAATGACAACGCTATTCTAAGTAGGGGTTCAGATTTGTAGACCTGTTTTCATGTATCTGATGAATTTAAAATACTCCCTTCACAAAGGACAATACTCCATTCCCTCCTGGACAAGTATGCAGCTAAATGTCAGATGGCCTTGACCCAGCGTGGACAGTTGAATGAAGGCTTGTGTCGGTACACAGTGATATCAAGCATCACCAGAAAAGCAGAAACTCACATTCAGTTTGTTGATGTACTTTCCAAACTTCTTTGTCTAAATCTGCAATTGGCATGAGGATCATTGAAATGCAAATGTCAAAAAGGTAAACAATCCATATCATGTGAATTATCTTGGGATGGCAACACGGAGCTTTGGTTGTAGGAATCCTTTTGCTACCCCCCTCTGACATGCAGTCAGTATTCCTGAGGGAAAAAAACCCACCATGAGAAGATAGACTTATATTCTCACCTTTAACATTTTCTCGTGTATGAGAAAATTCAAGATCAACTAAAGACTGAGCAAGAGAACAAAGGAAAATGAGGACTGCTTTAGCTTCTTTGCTAGAAGGAAGTTCTTTATGTGTATGTTCCTTGATCTGCAACTTTAAAAAAAGCATTTTATCATTCTGAAGTGAAAATGAATCCTTAAAAACACAGGTCTCTTTGTGGCATCCTGACTATGTATTCATGCTTTATGTTTATATATATACTAACTAATATTTTTTAATTTGTACTCACGTTCCCAACAATATGAATGATAATGATACAGGTGAAATAGGAAGAAGTGGAAAAAATGTTGTGTTACCTATAATTCAGAAGTTGGATGCTGTGTGGACACAAGAAAGCTATCAGTTTGTACCTCTTCTAGGAGTCTGCTTTATTCTAGGCAAATGCTCAAATATTTGAGCTGCTGCATAAAATCAGCTTTGAATGAGCCCTTTGTAACATCTATAGAGACTTCTAACATACATTCCTGCATTAAGAAAGTTATGTAATGAATAAGGTTCAAATCACAGTAAAATATAAGATTTGAGGAAGTAATTTAACAGATGTCTTTTTTGTGAATATCATGCTGACATATACTTCTCTCAAGGCATATTATCTTAGGGGTATAAACACCTGATTTATGATTGTGGATTCTATTTCAGTTGTTATTAAAAAATGGTCTGTACAGCTACTCAGAACACAGAGGTTGCAAAGTTCGTTTTAGATCTCAGTTTATAAATGTGTGAATAAAAGAAAAATTAGCTATCATTAATAGAAATTATTTTTAATTTTTATCTTATTTTTATCATATTTCATTTGTATGATTGTACTGTCTCCTATTCTTAGTCAAATTCTTGTGATCAAACAATTATTCTGAAACTTATTTCCCCACTGTAACTTAGTTCACCTTTTAGCCTGCATGATTTATCAGAACTAAACTTGAGCTTATAACTAGGATTTCCACTAAACTGAGACTCTTTACAACAGGGAAAAAGCCTTTTATTGTCTAACCTATACTGTTCATGGATGCAGACACTTGTAAAGACTGATTTTACTGAAGTGCAGTGAATATGTACTTCCATTTTGTCTTTTAACAGTGAGAACACAAAATGTTCACATTTACTTTCAAAATCCTTCCCCAAAAAAAACAATGGAATGCACTTTAAACTCTTCACTATTCCATCAAAGAAAAAAACAGATTCATGGATTTTAAAGTCAAAAGAACTCACAGAAAAAATTAGACTTGAAGCAACCTTTGACACCATCCAAATATATACTGAATACAGAATAATGTAGATCTCAATCATGTTGCTCAGTTTTTCTTTCAGACAAGTTTCGAAGATGTCCGAAGATGAAGACCTTTCTCATCTCTCTTAGCAACCTGTTCCAGTCCTTAAGAGTTTTTTATTGTTAAGTTGTTTATTGCAATGAAATATTCTCTCAACACATACTGGAACTACAGCCTCCTGTCTGTTGTGTATCTCTGAGAGTAGTCAAGTTCTATCAGATCTATCGTGGTGTAGACGGAAGCTGAAATAATATTTATCCTTGTCTTTTCCAGAATAATGTATTTATGATAAATTCCAGCCATCTCTCTTGGCCATCTCCTCCCAAACTCACTGGCTTTTCATTGTTTGGGTTTTCTTGTACTTGAAGGCCAAAATTGGACACAAGACTATATGATCTCATATGACTCTGCCATATAGAGGGTCATTCCTAACACATTCCTGGTTACAGCATGTTAATGAGGATCAGCATTTGGTTGTCCTGTGTTAACAAGAGGACTACCATGTGTCAGCAAGAGTCTGGGTCTTTTTCTGCAGAGCTGCTACACAGCCATTCGCCAGCCTGTACTGGTGCACACTGTTATTTGGCTTTGGTGAGGGGTTATCCTAGGTTTATCCTATATTTCAGACTGCTGGCAAAGGTGTTAAACTACTAGTACTGATCCCAGGGAAGGTCCTCATTAACCATCTGTATTTCTGACTTCACAGAATCATGGAATCCTTACAGTTTGAAGGGACCACTTGGATCTTGCTGTCCAACAACTCTGCCAAGGCAGAGTCAGCGGGAGAAGTAACACAGGAATAGATCCAGGTGCTTTTGGATATCTCCAGAGAGGGAGACTCCACAGTCTCCATTGGTAGGTGTTCCAGTGCTCTGCTGCCTACAACATAAAGAAGTTTTTCCTCCTGTTGAGGTGAAATTCCTTGTGTTTTAGTTTGTAGTCACCTACCTACCTCTCCTGTCACAGAGCACCACTGACAAGAGTTTGGCCCCACCTTCTTGTCACCCACAATTAAGATACTTTTACACATTAATAAGAACCCCTCTCAGACTTCTCTTATCCAAAATAAGTAGGCCAAACACCTGCAGTCTCACCTAATAAAAGTGATGTACCAGACCCCAAATCATCTTTGTGTCCTCTGTTGGACCTACTACAGTAAATCCATGTGTTTCTTGTGTTGAGGAACTCAGAAATGGACACTGCACTTCATATGTACCTCAACAGAGCTGAGTAGAGGGACAGGATCACCCCCTCAACCCGCTGGCCACACTTTTCCTAATACATCCCAGGATGCTCTCCTGGCTGCAAGGTCACACTGCTAGCTCATGGCCGACTTGTCACCCACCAAAGCTCTCAGGTCCCTCTCATCAGAGCTGTTCACAGGTAAGTCAGCCCTCATCCTCTGCTGATGCTTGGGGTTATTCCTCCCCAGGTGCAGGAGGGAGGAATTCACTTTCCTTTGTCAAACATCATTAGGTTTGACACCCAGCTCTCCAACCTATCAAGTCATGGAAGCCTGTAATTAGTCTTTGCCAATAGAAACTGAGGCAAACACTGTGCATCTATGATTTTCCTGTAGTCCTAAAGATGACTACTGTCCTTTCAGCAGCAATCCTGTGTTAACCTTGGTCTTCCTCTTGCTGAAAGTATTCTTTTCTCTTACTAAGTGTTGCCCTTGACATTCCTCACCACTTTTAACTCCAGCTGGGATATGGCCTTCTTACTTCAATCCTTGGATGCCTGGACAGTGTTTCAGTGTTATTACTCACAGTTCGACATCGAGCTAGCCTGGCCCCTGGCCATGCCCGTCTGTTTTGTGTAGATCAAGATGGATCATTCTGGGGCTTTGAGGAGGCTGCCCTTGAGGATTTTATCTTCCAGGGCAGACTTCGAGCTTTCACACATGCTGATTACCTAAACCAACTCTCCTGATACACAGGATCTTTACAGGTAATACCTTCCTTTTTTTCCCCTCAATTCCAACCCATGGTCACTGTGGCAGAGGCTCCAAGTCTCAGATTCCTGTTCGGTTCATCTTTATCTGGATAGTGAATCCAGAAAAACATCTCTCTTAATTTGGACATTCAACATCTTCAACAAAAATAATGACAGCAGTCCAGCTTAATCTTCTATGTAGCACCAGTCAAAGAATTTCATGCTTGACTCCAGGGTTGAGCCTAGTAGCTTGTCTTTGATAAGAAATTTTTTTCCAGAAAAGCATTCAGTATTTATCTGAGGACAAAAAAGTGGTGAATGGCCAGTTTTGTGCATAGTTTTCCTTCTTCATTAGAAGTATGTACTTATTTTTTATTTTAATTCACCTGCTGTCACCTTTTAGGTTTGGTTTATCTAGCCTGTTCTGATAAGTGAAAGAACCCTTTAGCACTTTTTTCTTATAAAGGTACTTACATAGAAAAATCACGGTAGTGTGCTAAAAACAGATGATCAAGTTTTCATATTGAGAGAACATCTTTTAATATTTTCTGCTTTCTGGAACTTGGAAGTGAAAAAAGTTTCAATAAGAAGAAAGAGCAGTGACTTCCAATATATCTAAAACTTTGTCTAAAGGCTTGAGCTAGTCCATTCAAGTATTCACTGAGGCAATTCACTCATTCCTTGGCTCTATTGTATATGTAATAAGCATTACTGTGGGCCTCAGGTAAGACTTGAGCTGGAAAGTAATAGTATAACCTTATCAGAAGCAAAGAGTGTAGCTTCTGAAACAATGACTTTTACATAGTGAGTATGATAAATGAAAGCATTTTCCTCTTGTTTAAGAAACTAGACTTTTATGAGTTTATTGTAGGATATTTAAAAGGATGGAGAAATCTTTTATTTGAGTTTGTAAATTTTATTGGCACTAGTGTTTCCATCTTTTTTTTTTTTTTTAATCTTGGGATTTATTGCTTTTTTATTTCAAAGCAATAAGAACTTGAAAGAAAATTCTCAGCACAATGTGTCAGACTTTTCCGCTCAGATATAGAAGGGTTTTTTTAGTTTTCCACTTCTCCAGTTTGGCTGACATGTTAAAACTACCTCTTTATATGTCTGTGCAAGTAGTCATTTAAACAAAGAATCTCAAACTTCATCATTTTGAAGGGGTTTTGGCAGGTTTGGTTGTAGTTGTTTTTCTCCCCATAAGGATATCTGTATATTCCTTTGATTTAGGGTTTATGAAATTAATATAGCTACAGGTTTGTGGGTTTTTAAATTTACATTCTTATTCCTAATTCAGTTTATCTTCGTGCAGTTCTTTTCTGTATTTAAGAAGCCTTTTCAGCTTTTATGAACAAAAATGTTATTTCTTAAAACAACTTTCAGTTTTGGAGTTCCACACATTAAAACATTCTCAGAAAGATGGATGGCAGTTTTCTGAGTGCAATTAATCTGCAGTTCTAACTGATTTCATGATGTTATTTTCACAATTTAAAGAATCACTGGATACTTATCCATTTTTCTTTTACTTAATAATATGAACATCAACTATGAATTTTGAATGTTGTTGTTTTTTTTTTTCACTTACACGTATTAAAAGTAGAAAGGTGAGTTTAATTTCCTGAGCTTGTTTTATTCAATTTATCTGTCAGTTTCTTGAGTCCAGAGCTGAGTATAGTAAAGTTCCCTGTGCAGGAAAAGCCAGGTAAAACTGATGGATCAGAATAGAAGAGTATGAGCAGTCGTACTGAAAGATGATGCTGTCTCTGAAGACTGGCCAGGGGTGCTTTTTGCCATCAGTGGGCAGCTCTGTTTGAAAATCAGTGGATTGTCATTCAATCCAAAAAATCAAGGATGGGATCCTCTATAAAAAGCAGTGGGTATGCTACCAGCATACTTCTTAAGGGAAGACAGAGAAAAAAACTTGTGTACATTTCAGTTTCTGTCAGTGATTAATTTCACTTTCCAGTTCTCCCATATCAACTTTGATAAATTCACAGTACTACAACTCATTAATGACCTAAACCAATGCATACAGGCACATGAAACTCATTTACTAACTGAGGCTTTGTTCATATATACTGGCTTTCCAGGTAACTGGCCAGAATACCTGTAGCATCATCAGTAAGAAAGGAATTTCTATAAGGTCACACATCCATTTTCAAAGTGTCATGGCAAGCATAGGGTAGAAACTTACAAAAAACCAACTTTCTTTTCAGTTATGAAATTAAAATGATTACATTTTAAACAATTGTTATCCTCCATAAAATTTTGTTTTATTGTAATTTTTTTAATAGACAGAAGGAATCCTTTTATTTCCATGGAACTAAAGAGATCATTACTTGTCATAAGCACCAGAAACCTGGAAAGAACTTTTCTCCCATTTCACCTAGTCCACATCCCATGGAAAATTTCATTATGAAAATACAGCTATAACTTACTGAGATTTTTTTTTTCCTTTTCCTAATGCATATCCTTTCATACAGCACCTGAAAATGGGTGCTGATTATGCTGGACTGAAGGACAGGATATTCTCTCAAAAAGCAGCAATGAATTGGCCAATGAATTTTCAACTGTCACAAACAGGTTTCTGCAGTTATCACAAAATAGTCCCCAGTATTATTGTAGCTGTGAAAAACATTATGTTGGCAAGACCTCTCTGCTTCAAACACTTAACTTTTCTTTGTCACTTAAATTGTCCATCAAAAGTCATATTTTCTAATGAGCGCCCTTTGATGTCTTGTTCTTCTTAAACTTGAGTATTTCAGCATGTCAAGGTGACTTCAAGGAGGAAATGCACTTAAATTATTGTTCATTTGAAGGGCTTTACTTGCGGACAGTATGATTATCTCATCTTGTCAGGGAGGTGGCCAGGGGTTAGCTTTTGTTCTATTTTTGTCCTTTTTTCCTCCATCTCCAGTTTCTTACTCTTTCTCTGCCAGAATACAAATCAAGGCAATGATTTGTGTTGGATAAAATGTCCATCATCTTTCTGGTGTGTCTCTCTATCAAGCTATATAGTAAAGCAGAGCTGTTTGTAACATCGACAATAACACAGTATTGGGGCAATCAAACTGTAGTAGTGAATAATGTGAGTGTATGAGTTTCTCAATTCCCATATTACGGGTAAGATTAAAAAAATGGAACCTGTTAGGTAGCAGCTGAAAGAAATGTCCCACAATACAAGTTTTCTAATCCAGACACTGAGCTGCTTTATTAGATACAAGTGTCCATGGTAGAGTCAAGTGTCTTTGGATGCTTATCTAAGAGCTCAAAAGTGAGGATCTTACTTTGTTAGCCATAGGTCTCTCATTTTATTTTGAGCAAGACATTTAGGTCCTCTTACTGACTTAATGGAAATGTTAATCTCCCAGTAATTTCAGTGTCTGAGGTATTTTGTGTCTTATGACCCAGCTCTGCGTGTGAAACTGGTATTTCTACTCGACAACATGCCATTTAAATTGATATTCAGACATTCATTGATAAATACGTAACAAAGGTATATAAAAAGACCAAACACTAAGCACGTAAGCTAAAATGCAATTCTGTATCTGTTATCTTGAGGCAGGCACAGACTAAATTCCTGAATTCTGAAGCTTCAGTTCCCAATGTCCAAGTTCCCAAGCTAAGAATCCTTAATACCTTGCTGGCACCTCCAGTGCTTTACAAAACTGTATCCATCTTGAATGAAAAAGTGGACCAGAGAGTAATAACTGCAGTTTATCTGACTCCAGATTTGTTTTCCAAAGTCCACTAGAAGTGACATTCTTCCCTCCATTTTCACTACTACATAATTAACAAAGAAAATACTCCTACTATAAAACACTTTGAAAGTAGAAACAAGAAAACAAATGCCATTCATATGACAAAAGCAAGTTAGATAATTGAAAGAATATTCTGGAAAACTATCATCTCAAGAAAAGGTTTGATAGACTGAATTTCAGTTTGGGGAAAGTTACGGAGGCAAATGGATTTAGAAGGGGGTTCAAAACACAGGGAAAAGACTCTCTGCCTACCACTCACCATTTTGTTAGAAATTGTTCATCCACCTTTCAATTAAATGAACAGATTCTGGTTGCAGGCTTGGAGTTAATATGATTGTCTGACTAAAAGAAACAAACTGACATCTGGAAATGATATATAAAAAAAAGAAAACCATCATCTGAACTCAAAAAAGCAGTAAACTTTATATTAAAAACTGAAACTTTATTTCAAATTCCAAGAGGATTGAGGGGTTTTATGTATATATTTTTTTTTTCTTTCTGACATGACTTTGAAGTTAAAAAGGTCATACTTATTTCACATGCTCACTAATGGCACTGTGGCAGTTACTATAATTGATTGTAAAGTTTGGGGTTTTTTTTTTTGTCAGTCTTTATGGATTCAGATCCTGCAGATTAGAAGCTTCGGGGATTATCAGGCAGCCACAGTCAGAACTGAAGAATTATCAGAGGATAATCTTGTACTATTGCAAACTCCCTGCTATTAGGTATCATCCAATCATTCATTCAAGGAATTGTTAGATATTTGTTCAGCTGCTCTGCATTGTTAAAGTCTCCTTCATTCTCTTTCAAATTTACTTTCATGAACTGTATAAGCATTATAGATAGTACATAATAAGTCTCTGCTGTAAAGAAAGAGCTGATTCTTTTTAATTTTATTTTTATTTAAACCAAGGTCAAGGTTGAAGAATCACGCCCATGCACAGAACTTAGGATAATAAAAAAAGAGTTATTTATAACTTTTCCTCTTAGTTTCCACGTGCAGGCTTCTAGTCTCTCTTCAACTTAACACTTCTTGGTAGAGAGCAGTTCAGAGGCCTAACATGCAAAATGAGGGCACACAGATCTCTATCTCAGCAGCTTTTGCTATTTCACGCTGGCAACTTCTAGAAGAGGAAGATTGAGAAGTCCTGAAAGAAGACAGTCTACACCCTGTAAACACAGAAGAAGAGGGCACCAATCCCTCTATGTCATTGGCTACTACTCCTTCTTATCTTTTTTTATGATGCCAGCAAGGAAACTGTAACAGTGAAATGTCTTGGTGGCTGCACTGAGTTGTCCACTAAGAGATTGATGAATTTCCCTTCACATGGATGTTACTGATGACACAAATTGCAGGGCCAAGAGGAACAAAGCCTTGACATTCTAGAGATAACCCCAGGCAACAGTGGGAAAAGCTGAAAAATGACACCAATTGGGCTAATTTTTAGGTCATGAGTAAATGTGAAGGACTGGGCATTTTCTGAAAGGCTAGAAAGTAATGTGAGCAAGAGATGGTATTTCATGCATTATCCTATGCGTGAAGCTCATTGCTCTTTTACATTGGAACATGAAACTGCAGCCCCACATATCTTAAAACTCATGGAAAAAGATGATTTCTTGTCTGTCAAAATGATCACCAATCAAACATGTTTGTGTCTGATAACTTCAGAAATCATTACAACCCTACAATTATTCTTACTCTGGATCCACCCGTCCTCAATTTTTGCATTTCATGTGAAAGTATTCATTAAGGGAGCTCACAGAAATAACCTGCAGCCCAATTGTTAAGGCATTCATATGGAATGATATCCACAAGTTCTCTGGGTTTCAGAGGGAGCATTTATCCACAGGAACCAGTGTGCAGGTTTCTTTTCCTCTTGTCATAGAGCAGTTCAGAGCCATGTTATACAGACAAGTCCAGTTGTCTGAAGGAGGGAAAAGTGTGTACCCTCAGCAAGTTTGCTGATGATATGTGAAAATGAGCTGGAGCATCTGTCATACGAGGAAAAGCTGGGAGAACTGGCACTGTTAGGCCTCAAGTAGAGACAGCTGGGAAGGAACTTATCAATGGATATAAATACCTAAAGGGAAGGTGCAAAATTGACAGATTTTTTGTTGTCAGAACCGGAGGTAATGGGCAAAGGCGAAATGCAGGGGGTTCATCCTGAATATCAGATTGCCAGCCATTAAGGGATGTTGTTTGGAACTCCATTCTTGGAGATACACAGAAGATATCTAGACATCATTGGGCAGCTCACTATAGTTGCCCCTGCCTGAGCAGGAAAACTGGGCCAGATAACCTCCAGAGTACCCTTCCTACCTCAGTCAATGCATTATTCTGTTATTCTGTTTATCTGGATACCCCTTTTTTGACTGAAGACTCTTTACACTTTTGTGAAAAATTCTGCCTCACTAACAGTTTGTGCAGCATGCCCAGGGAAAAAAGTCTTAAGGATGAAAACAATATTCACCCAAAATATTCTAGGCTCTTTTTTCCCCCAGATAATGATTCTGGAGGCCTAGACCCTACCCTGAAATTAGTTTTCCTTTCAAGATCAAACATTTTACTCATATCTAGAGCAGAATTCTGCTCAACATATAAGCTCAAGACTTAGGCTGATAGGCAGACAGATAGACAGACATATTGAGTGATTAGATATTTAATTCTCTCTCATTCAACTCCTGAGCTATCCAAACTCTCCCAGCTCTGCTTCAGTACATGTAAAATCCTGGCTCAGAAGCAAATGTTGTGTTTATTGTACATAGCTCAGACAGATATTGTACAAAGGCAAACAAATATAAATGATAGATACTGAATAAATGCCACGTGTTCCCCCGACTCACACCTAATGTAAGAAAGATCATTTTTGTTCCTTGTTTCCCGGTTGTTGCTGGTTTTTGTTCATATTTATTTTGTTTCCTTAGCTGTTATTTTGTCAGCTTCGGGTGTTTCCTTTGATTAACAGACAACATGTTTTTCCCTAGTCTGTTTTTTTCTTACGAGCTCTGTCATAATCTGTCAGGTACATTATCTTTTTATATGTAAGGTTTGTTACAGAAATATTCAATAAGCAGATTTTAAAGAAATCATATGTATATTTTTAACCTAAATACATAGGTATGTTTTAGGAAAGGAAAATGGATACATGTGACACTCAGGCGATTGTGATACAGAGGGCTATGTATGCTCAATGCCATAGTAAATGGAAAGTGATGTTCAAAGCACTGGAAACGCTTCCATCAATTGTTTAGTTGCATTATAGAGAAGATTCTGTCTCATATCTTACCCCTTCTCTCTGCCATCTCAAACATCCCCTATGTGCTCTGTTCCTGTTTCGTACCTTGAATGTTGGGATCTCATTGCAACAGGCAGTGGACAGAAACAGTGCCTCAGGAGGCACTGAGGTTTTTCATATGGGTCAAGGTAGGACCAGATCTCACCCTGAGACAGAGATTTTACAGATTGGATTCTGAACCTTCAAAAAGTCAGGTTTTTTTACCAGTGCTATGGCAATCTCCACACTTAGAAATTTGTGCAAGTCAGTCCAATGGAAGACCTCTGCATGATCTATGCAAGGCCCCTAAGACAAATTACAGTTTGTGGAGCACTTTTTACATGGGTGTGGCTAGTTTCTCCATTTTCATTTGGGGACAAGAAAAGGGAAATAGAAATAAAGACAGTAAAAAGTGTTTGTGGAAAAAATACCGTTTATCTTCCAGAAACTTGATCACTAATATTAAAACTGCTGTCCTGTGGTGTAAATGATCTGATCTTACAGCCTTTGAGTGGCCCTGGATACATTCAGAATGTTATCCCAATGAAAGAAATCTTAAAGGGTTGAAGCATGAGTAAACCTATACTAACATAGCCATTAGAACCAGTAAACCTGACTTCCAGTTTGAATACTACTGGGCTGGAGCAAAAGGTTGCGGTGTGCGTTAATTCTATTTAATTTCTTTCATTTTTGTTTTTCTGATAAAAAGTTTTATTTTTCCGCATTCAGGATGTGCCGTGAAATGTCTGACTTTAGATAGAGATTAAGAGGAGAGTGAAGCGCTATGGGTAGGTGAACAGACATCTACATGCGCACAGATCCCTGCAGGAGTCAGAGAAAATTTTCTTAGTCTCCTAGATCCACAAAAGGCTGGAGCCCTATTGAGAGTCTTGGAAAGAGCAGCAGAAGCTCTTGCCTTGAAAAACCCAAAGAAAGAGTTAACAGAAAGCATGCTGCCTCTCTTCAGCAGCCTTGAGCAGTTGGTGCCTTTGCCATTAAATATTTTCACATGTAGGTTTTCTATTTGCCTTGAATTACTGAAATACACTAAGCACATCTCTCCAAGGACCCAAAGTGATGGTGTAATAGGTTCTTGCTAATAGCTTGAAACTACACAGCAATCTAGTTTTAAAATACAACACAAATCTTTATCTAAAAGCACTAACACCTCACTCCTGTGTTCGCCTAGTATGTTTTCACATTTCTTTTCGCAATGCCTGGCAGGGAGGGGGTGGGCGGTGGGGAAACAGCTACAAGAGAAATGATGCATTCCAGGCAAGGAGCCAATTTAAAAAGTCTGTTCCCTCCAGTTTGCTGTCACTTGTCACGGTTAAACAAAACATGGAATAGAAAAAGAGAAATTGGCTTCAGTGTAAATGTCAACATTCTGATTAAAGCAAACATGAAGCATTCACAACTCTTGACAAAAAAAAATTAAATTAAATTATGAAGGGTATGCAAATGAGGCCCTTCTTCTGTATGATTAAGGGTATGTATGAATTTGCATTTTCTGTGTATACTATTAAAACTAATGTAACAGAGCTGGGTGCTCGAGAACATGCAAGGTATCCTTTTTTAGAGGAGGAAGCTTCCCAGCATGTTTGTGTAAACTGTGTGAATGAGAGTGTGGGTTCATCCCCAGCTGTGGGTTGCACATGTTGTCTCACACTAGGCATGTATGGGTCACTAAATGCTGCACACTCCTGACTTTTGTCCACTCCTGCTTACATGTATAAAAAAAAGATGGTTCTTAACTTCAGGAGGATATTCCACTTTCAATATACAAATATGTGAATAATGTACCCAGTTAATGTCAGTAGCAGAAAAACAACAACAACAACAACAAAAAACTTCTGAAATGAGGAAAAAGTAAGACTTGGAATTAAAAGCAGAATCTGGAAAGAAAAAAAAAAAAAATCCACCAAAAAACCCTTCATCACCTGAGAATATTTGAATTGTGCTGTTTTCCAGGAAGGATAATGGAGAATTATGAAAAATATATTAATAATTTAAACCTGGGTAGGATATGGTCCCAGTTCCTCTGTATCTTGTCAGGCACAGATCTTGGAAATTGAATTGTTTGAAATGTGCTTTTGCAAAGCTCTCAGCATGCATTCATAACATAAAATTTTAAAGCAAGTGTAATACATTTGAATTCCATAATTAAAATTAATGGGAAAATGAAAAATAAATGGCCTGCACTGGTCCAGTTTCCCCTTCTGTGGAATACGCTTTACTGGTATGTCTTACTGTGTATGTGGTATACTTCAGTTTGGTTTGTTTTCTTTTTTTCCTTTCCATATTGGTTTCTCTGTGTGAATCTATTTGTAGCTAGCTATGTTTTCAACTATTCCCTCATCAGTAAATATGCAAATACATGAAAATACTACATAAGCCACTAGATAATATTCCTTACCCAGAATTAGAAGGCATTTCTACTTAGACAAAGCAGAGTCTGTGCACTCAAAACACACTATTCATTACTTCAGGACACTACCTACTACCTTCTCCCTACTCCCTTGTCTTAGAAAATGTGTGTACATAAAAGAAATCTGAGGAGATTACCACATATTTATTTTTAATAACTGCATTTAGATATAAATTCTGTTTTAAAACCTGTATAGCAAATTTAAAGAGTGGTATGAAATAAGCTAGGCGTGTTCAAGGTGCATGAGGATTTATCTGGGTAGCTAAAAGCAATGCCTGTCCGCATTTAATTTGTCTGTTTGCTACAAGAAGGCTACAGTGATGGGCTCAGCACAGCACTTAACAAAATCATCTGTCTGTCCCCTGTGTTCAACTTTAAGGGGTCAGGTTTCTCCTGTTTTCTCCCTTCCTTCTTCCATTCTTGTAGAAAATATGATTTCAATGCAATTAACGGTCTGCTTATCTATCCAATCTAGTTATTTATCAACATAAAGGACAGATAAATATATATTTTACATTTTCTAATGTTTCCTGCCAATAAGATTGCAGTTTTACAGTGGTATATAAAAGTCCCTGTTACTGAGTATACCAGTCCTTTTCATTTTTCTGACCTAGAGGCAGGAAGCCTTAGGACCACTAATAATTAGCATGAGATCGAATGCCGCAACACATTTAATACTCTATGTATTGGATACCTGGAATCCCTGCAAGAGCTCAACTTTTTTCTTTTTTTTTTNGCTTATAAGAAGCCACTGTGTTGATTTCAAAGAATTTTTAAAATAGAATTAGGCTCAGGTGCTCTATATTCCTTCTCCAAAACTCTTGTTTTACCAGCACATTTTCCTGTTTATGGAAAACACACTTCCTTTCCCTGTACCATGGAGGGAGAAATGAACTCAAGCAGGGAAGTGAACAAGACCAAGCCACAGCCTGACTGACTGAGACCTGATTGCTACAGACGGGTTCTTGCAAACTTGTGCAGCTACAAAGGCTGGGGGCTCTGCATGCTGGGGCAGCTCTGGGCATGGGTACACAAATCTGATGGACTAACAATTTAGGCTTTAGTCACAGATTTTAAATGGACTTCTACCCTGGAGGCAGGAATAAGAAAATAAAGACTTGCCTTTTCTATTTTTTTTTTTTCCTGTAAAATATTCCCTACTGCTACCCTGTCCTGGCTTACAAAAGGTATGAAAAGACAGGATCATAATTTGCAGTGAGATCATTCATATAGGCCTAAGTTAGGTCTCATTTGTAGAGAATATAGGTTTAACCAGTGACTCAGTGGTAGCTGCAATGACATCTTCAAGTGGGAACAGGCATAAATGTAGATTGTCTAAATTAGGCATGTATATCCTTCCACTACCTTCTACAATTGAAGGGTTGGACAAGCAGCAAGAGGAAAAGCTCAAAGAATTGTCAGTCTATCCTCCTGAAACCAAACCAAACACAGGGTTTTATCAATGGAAAAATAAAATTTATTAGACTCACTGAGATCAACTTTGTAGAAACCATGGTCTGCCATTCCCCCACCACCATAAACAAGATTACATAAACTCCTGAAAACAGAATCCTATCAGTACAAATTAATTCTGCAAATTAAAAAGAAATCTTAATCACGGATGTGATAAAATACTGATTTACAGGTTAAATGAAGGCGTACGCTTGTATATATTGTTTTTAATATTTTTTTTAACCGTATATGCCTGATCAGTCATTTTGGCAGTGAAGATACAGGCTTATCTCATATTTTGGTTTTATGCACTATGACTATTTTGACGTACTCATTTTATTCAGTTCTAGAATAATGAATTCTGAGGCTGAGCTGATATTTGTCACTTTAAATTTATAAAAAAATGAAAGAAGGGCATGTATGCCTCACATTCCATTAGTAATAACTATGCCAGTAGAACTATAAATGACTCAACTGTAAGGAAAATGTCTAATAATGATTTTGCTGTTTTTAAAAGCATGTTTGTGTATCTAATTCATTACCTTTCAGATACACAAATACTGAAAAGGAAAGTATTTTCTGTAGTCTGAATACATACCCAGATATTATCAGCATTTGCTACATACAGACCCCACAATATAAGGCATCACCACAATGTCATGGCTGAAATTCACAATGTCTAAATACTTGACCATTGCAGAGTGCCTCTAACCTTAGTGTGAGCAGAGCCCTAAATTCTATGGCCACAGATCCAACCCTTCCACTGATGTAGTTACTCCAGTGTAGAAATCCACCAGATCAGGTAAGCAGGCAATAAATTCTTAAATAATAATTCACTTAAGGAGGATTTGATGGCACCTTAGGAAACCTGATCTAATAGAAGGTGCTCCTGCCCATGGCAGAACAGAGGGAACTAGGTCACCTCTAAAGATCCATTCCAATCCAAATCATTCTAGGATTCTACGGCTCTATTGCAAAGAATAAGAGAAAGTAGAAGAAGTACTTAGATATTTAGGTATGTGTACTTCCTCAACAAAAGTAACTCTGGTATGACCTCAACCCTGACAATAAAAAGCTGTTCTCTAGAGGAACGGGCATCAAAGAAAAGAACATTGAACTGGCTGGTGAAATAACCAGAGACAAAGAGGTGAGGAAACTTTTGTCTCAGTGTAAAGTAATTAATGCAGAGACAAGATAAACAAAGGCAGCTACAGCAGCTGCACCTGCAAGTACATCCAAGAATAGGCCAGAAAAGATCTTCTTCTGTCTCTCTAGATCCCTGTAACCCATATATATTTGTCTGTAGTCTAAGTCATGCAAAATATGTGCAACCAACACTTTAAAAAACAAAAGCACATTCTTGGGGTAAAGTTTGTCCTCCCAAAAAACCCAAGCCCACTTTGTTAACTGTGGATATATGTACTCACCTGAGTAAATACTCTCCTGATCCACAGATTAAAATCATATGCTTAAAGACATCCAGATAACATACGAACAGTAGAAGAAAAGAAGTGTGGCGAGTAAAAGAAGCATTGGGACGAAAATACAGAGTGATGGCAAAGGAAAGGAATTTTACAATGTTCTTCCCTTTTATTTAGACTGTATTAGATTAGGGGGGCCTGTGCTGTTGGAGGGGAAAAAAAACAACAAGCCTAGCTAAAAAATATGAGGGAACATAAGGTTTATGTCTCTATCCTAAAATAAGTATTTATTTACTACTGATCTAAACAGGCGTTTATTTAACTTCTTTAAAAGTCTGGTAGAGACCTATCCATGTCATCTGAAAATCTGTTTCAGAATTTAACCTTTCTTATTGTTTCAAAACCCTTTTTTTTTTTCCTTTGGTATAGGTAGTCTTAGGGGAACAAAAAGGAAAAGCAGAACACCAAACAGCTATTTATAAACAAACTGCAAGTAGGAACAGCAAAGGTAGACTGTAGTTCAGACTGATGCAGAGATTGAAAATAACAGTACATGAGGAAATAAATGAACCTTAAAAATGTGCTACATCCTTCATCACAGAGTAATGGGTTGAAATTCTGTAATTTATGGAGTCTGAATTCTATCTTTGGCTTTCATCTAGATTCTAGGATTAGACTTTAGTCATTCATTTATTGCATTTCTGGTTGTGGAAGCATGATTTGGCAGAGTTTTCAAAACAAGACCAATAGCAATTAAGCTATATCTAAAATTTCTGTACATGAAGACTAGAATACGTCCTATTGAGAGATTATCTATGTACATATAAATGGGAATATGTGACTGACACAGAAGAACATTAAAGCCAATATTAAAAGTAGTGCTGCTGCCTGCCAAATGAACCCAAAATAATGTTAACTTTTTAATATGGCAATCAAAGTTATTTTAATGCTATTACTGCTGCTGAAGTCAGAAGGTCTAGAGCCAATGTATTAATATCAGAATATCTCACAAGTTTGTTTAAAAAAGTATTATCTGTCACCAAATACTCTTAATATTAGGGTTTTAATCATCAATCTCAAATGAGGGGATTTGTTCTTTTTTGTTGTGCTTTTTCGTGTGTGTGTGTTTATTTTTTTTCTTTTGGTGTTGTTTGAGGTTTTTTGTTTGGTTTGCTTTAGGGTTTTTTATTTTGTTTTGGGGTTTGTTTGTTTGTTCTTGTGGTTTTTTGGGGTTTTTTTTTTG
>VZDJ01000292.1:1655024-1681518 GCA_008694505.1 Cyanoderma ruficeps | reverse complement strand
TTTTTTATAATGAAGTATTTTCTAACAAACGACATATTTATGCAAAATTCTGAGTATTAAAAGTCTACTTAAAAATGCAAACTTTATTATTCCCTTATGCCTATGGAAATAAAAGATGAACATATGAAACCCACAGATTTCCAGAAATAATGATTTTATCCAAAAAGATAAAACTCCCTAAACCTGATATGACCTTCAGTTCTTGAATTGATAGTTCATCAACCATTTTCAATGGGACATTGTTTTAAACTTTCACATATTTATTTGGGGGACTGATTCTGCCTTTTAAAGTTCCTGAATTCAAGTCCACACCTTGTCTGCATCATCATTCCAGCCCAGAGAGATACACAGGAGGACAGTAGCTCCTTCACACACTGTGGCTTCCAAACAAAGGTCAGATGAAAGTCCAGCTATTTTCTGATCTCCATAATGATACAAGAACCCCAGGGCAAGTGTTAGCACACTCTTATGGGTCTTTCTAGGCCTGAAAATAATTGTCTATATCAGAAACAGGCTATGCTTGCTGTTCTTACCCTTTTCTAAAGCATATATTTTCCAGTTTTAAGAACATGTGTGGAATTATTGCACATAATTTCTTTGTTTTTCTTTCAGATCATTGCATAAGTTTAGTCCTTGATGGTCATTCTGAGGATTTGATTTTCTAACCTGTTGTTTTCATTTTCCAATATGCAGTTCTGAACTATTTTTGTTAATTCAACATCCTGAGTCATGAACAATAAAAGTAGACATCATATTCTTATGGCAAATCTTTAAATATCTTATACAGAAGTCTACTGTCTTGACTGCACTTTATTTACATCAAAAGAAAGAATTTGCATCTAACAGCTGTTGCATACATCCAATTTTATAAATCTTTATACTGAATTGACTTGATTTAATTGATTATCTTCCAAGACCCTAAAACTTTCTTCTTGGTTCTCTGTTATTTAGGATGAGTCTTTGCTTCTTGTTGTTAAGGTCTACATATGTGTTTTCTTAATATAGCATTTTTCATTGATATTTCTTAAATGACATACATTGAATAGTAACCATTTAAAGTGAAAATTTCTGAAGATTAACCTGTTCCCTACCAGTTGGCTAGCTTAGTTAAAACAATACATATTACTTCATAAGGTATGGATGCACTTTTCCCAAAAGGGAAAAAAAATTGAAAAGAAATAATTTCCTAGATTTAAAATATTTTGATGTTGTCTTTTAAAAATGCCGTTAAATTTCCATATTAAATTTTTAAAACCTAAAGATGCAAAACAGGCTTTTGTCTATCTTATACATTCCCTGGACATCTCATATATTGCAAACTTTGGAGGAACAATTAAATAATAAGAACTAAAAGTCTTTCGAGAGGTCAGTTATATTCTATGAAAGTAACTGTTGTCTTTGATACCACTGAATGCCTAAAGAAAAAAATTATTTCTAAAAACATGTCTTTGACGGTGCCCATTACAAATGCAATTTTTATTTATAAGATATAAACCTAATATGAACACATGTACAACTTACTACTACATTTTATAATAATGAAGGATGAAAAAGTATATTGCTTTCCCTGGTGGTACAGTCCATGTTCTCAGAAAAGGGGAAAGTGGCATATTAAAATTAGATACACACTTCTTCAACTGGTACAAGCAGGTCTCTTTGAGACATCAATGTTTTATGAACTGGTTTGCCTTGTAATTGGGAAAGCTAGTGATTTAAAAGTAAAATGACAATCAAGCAGCCAATGTGAGAAATTAGGCAATGTCCATTATATCAGAGATGTGCATAATTTATGAACTCTGAATTTCAGCAAAGAAAATAAAAAGTCTGATTGTCTTAGGGTGTGATTGAACCTAGCTGAAGTGTTTTCCCAGAGATATCGGTAGCTTACAGATCAGACCCATTCCGCTCAAATCAGGAATTACCGAGACCTCTTTTTTCTGAACAGTGAAAGAACGGTGGGTGATGTGCTGGTCGGAGATTGCCATGGGAATAAAAATCACAAACAATTTTCATTCTTGGAGAACTGAGGGGAGTCAGCAGAACTGTCACCTTGGAGTTCTCCAGGGCAGAGTTCAGCCTGTTTAGGAGACTGCTGACAGACCCCCCTGGGAAGTGGTCCTGAGGAGCAAAGGATGATGCCAAGGTAGGAATGTGGATCTGCTGGAGGGAAGGAAGGCTCTGCAGAGGGATCAGGACAGGCTGGATCCATGGGCTGAGGCCAATTGTGTGAAGTTCAACAAGGCCGAGTGCTGGGACCTGTCCCTGTGCCACAACAACCCCTGCAGCTCCAGGCTGGGACAGAGTGCCTGGAAAGCTGCAGAGTGGGAGAGGACCTGGAGGTGCTGGTTTCCAGTGGCTGAACATGAGCTGGAGTGTGCCCAGGTGGCCAAGAAGGCCAATGGCACCAGGCTTGTGTCAGCAATAGTGTGGCCAGCAGGACCAGGACAGTGCCCATCCCCTTGTACTGGGGGCACTGGTGAGGCCACACCTTAAATCCTGGGTTCTGTTTTGGGCCCCTCACTACAAGAAAGACACTGGGATGGTGTAGCATATCCAGAGTCAGAAATCCAGCTGGGGATGGGTCTGGAGCACAAGTTTGAGGTAGAATGGCTGAGGCAGCTGGGTGGGCTCAGCCCAGAGGAAAGGAAGATCAGGGGAGACTTTGTTGCTCTCTACAGTGCTCTGAAAGGAGGCTGCAGCTGGAGTGGATACAGCCTCTTCTTTCAAGTAATCATGGATAGAATTAGGGAAAATAGCTTCAGGCAGTGCCAGGAGAGGTTTAGGCTGGATATTAGGAAAAGTCTCTTCTCTGGAAGGATGGTCAGGCATTAGAACAGGCTGCCCAGGGCCATGGTGTAGTCACTGTCCCTGAAGACTGTTTAAAAGACACATAGCTGTGGTGTTTAGGGACATGGTTTAGTGGTAGGGGTGGCAGTGCCGGTTTAATAGTTGGATTTTATGATCTTAAAGGTCCTTTTGAACCAAAATGAAAAAGAAACTCACCAGAACAAAGAAACCAACCCCGCCCCCCCCTCCCCCCACCCCCATATCTACATAAACAAAGCTTCTGAAGTTTCATTTGTTTGTTTGTTGGTTCATTTAATTGCTGAAATGTTTTAATTTAATCTTGTCTTTGGGAATTCCTAGCACCCATCGGAAAGAATGGAAAAATAGCTACAAAAGTATAGAGCCATTGCCAGTGGGTTTAAACAGAGAAGAGTTACTTAAAATAATGTTTAGTTGATCTATAACTGAGGCTAATTACCCAGTGTCATCAAAAGCTATGAACAAATATATGAGGTATTTCTTATTGAGACCTTATTTAGACATGAGCTTAGTTTTGACCATATGCCGAGACACAGTCATGTTTAACACTCTTCCCCTGTGTCAAGGACAGTGGAGAATGACAAACACAGATTCAATTTCAGCAGAATTATCATGTCTTCCTGTATCGATGAAATCTCTGTGGGATAAGAAAGTTTTCTTCCACAGGAATATCACTTCAAAGAAGAGCTAAATTTTGGTGCAAACAAAAGACAAAGGAGAAAATAGAGAAAAAGTAGGGAGAAAATAGGGAAAATAGAGGAAAAAAAAAAAACCAAAACCCCAAACCAAACCAAGCCAAAACATACAAACAAAAACCAAACCAACAAAACAAGGAGAATCTTCCAAAGCAGCATCAGAAAGATTTTTATTCCCATTCAGGCAAAGAATGTAATCTATTTCCCAGAACTATGTATTAATATGCATTTAGATCTATCTATCCTGCTAGCTATAGCTGTATCTAACCACAATAAAACAGTTGAGCTCTCTCAAGTGTTATGCCTTTAAGTTAAACTTTATTGAAATAAAATAAGGAAAGAACAATACATTTTGCATTCTTCAGAAGCCAGTGTTCAATAAATACTAAGTTTTGATCGATTGATACAGTGTCATATTTGACTAAAGAGGTGGGAAAGTTGATACTGTTGCTTTGTGCTGGCTAGAAGAAGAATGCACTATTGATTTTATATGTTGGATGGGCTGTCAGCGTACAGTGCATTGTTGATTTTGACTTTTATAGCCAACATGTTTCCTTTAATTGGATCATTTGTAAAAGAGAGGAGGGTACCTGTTCCCTTCTGACAGTGACTGATTACAATCATTTCATGTTTGTCAATATTTGATAAACCCACGGTTACCCAACAACATGGCTGAAAGCAGCATCTTTATGCATTTGCTTGTTTCCCTTCTTTCCTGTTTCTGATTTCAGTCTCAGTATAACCAGAAAGTTGTGCCAGCAACTCCTTCTTCTTCATCTTTTCTTTTTTTTTCTCTGAAATATTTTTTTGTAAGTTCTCACTTCTTGTGGAGGAAGATAAACTGAGTAAGGAGGAGAGGAAGAAAATTTTTACTTTGAGTGAACATCACTAGGAATATTTTTTGATAACAGAAAAATTCCGGGGCACCCATTAGTGCCCTTGACCTTGTTGCTCTCATTGCTATTTTTGATGATAAGGTGCATTTCTGTAACCTTGAGACTGAGCTTTTCACTCTCTAATGGTGAAATGAAACGCAAGATACCTACAATGTACCTAAAACTTTTGTCTTCCTTCTTTTTTTTCTCACTTTCTTTCCATTTATTATTATTAACTGGTTTGGGTTTTTTCCCCCCAATATTCTGAATGCAAATTAAAAATCACTACATAGAGGTCTGGAGCTCAGGGAAAAGCAGAGATGTGTGCACAAAGCATTGCTATAAATTATTTGAAGAGAATTCATGTTGGTATTTTAATTGTGTCTTTGATGCTCAGTTCACAGATGGCTGATAATTTCATCTGATGTACTCAACAGTTCTATGTTTTACTCTTTAAAGAGAAGATGCATTCACAACTCAGGCTCAGTCTTTGTTCTCGCTGCTTAGTGAGGCAAAACCTCTTTCATTTCTACCTATGTTAATTAGGACTAGTAATGTAGATGTAATCCCATCAGTGCAGGAGTATCTTCAAGGCACACAGGGCTGTGAGGTGGAGTGAACACTCTTGGCCACGAACCTCACATCATGAATCAGAGTCCTAAGAGATCTTCTCCAGGGCATGATGGAAGCATCTTGTTTAAAACAAAGCATTCTTGTTTGGGAAGATTCAACAGAGGCAGAAAGAACCTGTTAGCGAAAGGTGATGGGCAGCCTTTCTGCAATCAGCACAGAAGCAACACCTGTAGGATTATTTTCCATATAGCCAGATATGAGAAAGTTACACAGAAACATGCTTATTCTTTTGTACTTAATTTGCCTGGGAAAGAGCATTTACTAAGATGTGGTCTGCCTGAGGAGAGGAAAACAGAGAGAGAGGCTCCCTCTCTCCATTTGCTTTCCTCAAATGGTCATGCAAGCAATGCTGTCCACTGGTTTCCCTACGAGATTAATACAGAGCACAGAAAGATCCTTTTAATTCTATGTCCAGTCCTTTTAAGGGTCCTGGAAGCCTTCAAAAACAAAAAGAAGGGAGTCAGAGGCACAAGCATCTACTTCAGGTTTTCTTTAACATAGACGAGGAGGAAGAAGAGGGACTAGCTTCAGAGATTAAAGGAACAAATGAACTCCAGCTACTGGCCTCAGTGTCAGAACAAAGTTCAAAACAATGTGTTCTTGAAAACAAGGCAGCTCATCTTTTTCCAAAGGAATGCCAGTGTAGTCAACCAAGAGGTCACCAAGCAGCAGCTGACAAAAGAGGTGAGTGTAAAAAAAGAATGCAACAAACTAAATCAGCATGTACATCACTTTTTCACCTTCCCTTAATTTTCCTTAGAGTAAGAAGATATTTATCCACTAATAACCACAGTGATTTTAAGGCAATCAGAATCTTGTGGACTTTAGGTCCTGAGGACTCCTTCTTTTAGAAGCCAGGCATCAGCAGCCTGTGTGCATGGCTGGTAGCAGAGGTTCACATGCGGCCCAACAAACACACACATGTGAACTTCACACAGAACGGCAAAGACAGGGACCAGGGCCTTTATCCAGCTTATCTGAAGAAGTTTTCTTACCACATCTATCTTGACCCCTTTCTGTTTCAGTCCCCTCCTATGTCAACTTCTCCAAAACTTACGTTTTCCCCACTGGATCCCAATTTGAGATCTTCACATCTAAATTGGGTGTTGCTGTTCTTGCTGCTAAGTTAATCTTGGCCTAATTTAGTAATAGTGATGGTTTGCAGGACTAGGCTCCACAAGGGCTCCAGAACTCCCCTTCAATTTTCTATGAGGGTTGGCCCTTTCTCTTCATGTCACCTCCGACTGCCTGTGAAATCCAGGCAAGACACCATCACAGTCTGTAACTTTTCAGTCAGCTTCTTCCTCTTTGATTTTTCGCATCCAACAATTACTGTTGTTATGCCCAGTATCTTCTCATCTTCCGGTCAAAGAAATAGAACTCATGCCAAAAAACAGTCATTTGCCAACATAACTTGATAGATAAAAGAGCCTTGATGGATAAAAAAAACTCCCTTCTTTCTTCACAATCATGACACTTTCTTGTTCACATGTATTTCCATATATAGATGTATATATATATAAAAGCACTTTTATATGAGCATACATATATATTTATATATGGCATATTTATGACTTTTTTCATCAAAATATATTATTCTCACAGTATTCACCTTGCTCAATCAAAAAATTTTCTTCATTTAAAAAAGAGGCTTTTAGTCTACCTCAGGGTTGAAAGACACTTTCTGCTATACATGGAGACAGAATTAGTGCATAAGTTTATGCCTACTTGTACTGCAGATTTAAACCTAAAAACCCAAACCTAAATGAAAAGTAGCAGCTTCAAGTGTTTAAGTAAGTCTGAGACACAACTCTTTCCTAGTAGGGAAAACAACTCAGGAATGAGAACAGTTTTCTGAAGTTGAGTGCTTATGTTATTGTTTTGTAAGAGAAACGAAGACCACTTTTTAAGATAGAAATTATTGTATTTGTTAAATCCATTTTTAAATAGATACTCAAAGATCTTCTGATCTAGCACCAGACTTCAAGAGTGTTGACCTACTGCGCATCACTAATCATTCTTAATGATCACTGGAAAGAAACAAACATTTCTTTCATGAAGATGTGTAGCAAATTCACCTGTACTTATTTGCATCCCAATTTATATGCTGGCCAAACATATCTACATTAAATGAGACACATCTATTCTAAAATGAGCAATTAAAGAGTCACAGGATCATAGAACAATCTGGACTGTAAAGGGCCTCTAAAGCCATCTAACCTCACTCCCTGCTATGGGCTGGGACATCCTTAATTAGATCAGGTATTATAGATCAGGTACTGCTAGACTAGTGTATTAATACAAGAGTAGCAGATTTGGTTTCAGTGTTCTGCTGGGATTGTGTCTTGGGTTGATGTTTTTTTCAATGCTTATACTAAGATTGGTCATCTTTGGAAAAAAAAAAAGGGATTCAGAAAGAGAGAATGACTGTGCAATGTATTTCATTAGGCAAGCTGGTGTGGCAGAGTGTTGGTTCTAATCCCGTTCCCCAGCTTGGGTTTGTGTTTTATAGAAGCAGTCTTCAGACCAAATGCATCATGTAGTCAAAAATATTTCTTTTCTTCTTTCTCAAAAGTAGGCGTTGTCAAAAATAAACCTACAAAAATATGGAGTTTTAACCTCTAAAACAACAAAGACAGCATCTAAAATATTTCATCTCTTTTTCAAAAATGCAACTTTTTTCCTATGGAAATCATACAAATCATACAGTATTTCAAAATGTGGACAACAGTATTTTACCTAAATGAGTGTCATTATCTACCTGTTGATATATTCTGGAGCTGATACCCAGAACTGCTTGTCACATCTACATTGTGTCTTATATAACTGAGGAAATCAGGGTTGCTTTTGGACTTTACAATTCAATCAAAAAATCTACCCTTATACCACCCTGGAATCACAAAGGTTTCCATACCCCAGCTTTTGTGGGGGATGTGCACCTCAAAAGTTCAAACCTATTTATACTTTTCTCTTATATACTGACATTTTATTTGCCCTTTTTTTCTTCTCCTTATTTCAAATAGGAAATGTTGAAAAATATAACTGTGTATTTCTTTTTTCAAATTAAGAGGAGAAAATAAACACCACATGCACATTTCCTATCAATTTATCTTGTTTCTTATTTCTTTTTCTTTTTTTTTTTTTTTTNTTTTTTTTTTTTTTTTTTTTTTTTTTTTTTTTTTTTTTAGACAGAAGGGATGTGATAAAATATTGACTTCTGAGATTTTATTTTGGGTCTACGTGTAAATAGAATCCAAATAAGTATTCATCACATTCTGTGCAGCTCAATAAGATGCTCAGTCAGTCTAGTAGGTCTCACGTCCTGCACTGCATTACCATCTCTATTAAACATACCATTTTGTTAAAGATATGTATCCAAAAGAATGATTCCAATTAGGTAGTGATCATTACGAAAGAGTACCTGCTATTTTTTCCAGCAGTATGCATTTGTGTCACCTGAAGAGAGAGTTCCATCTTCTATTAATTTTTATCCCTATCTTATCCCTGCCACTGCATTCAGGTTCCCTCATCCATTTTAGGTCCTTCTTATTCACGCCAATACTCTAACCAAAGTATGCATGGCTGCTAATATCACACATTAATTGGGGATATTAGCAAGATAGCCCAGCTTTAGTCTTTTGAGCACCCTGGGTGAATTTCTATGGGAACGGATTTGCAAATCACCACAGGCTTGCCAGAATATTCTTTCTGAAAAGCACAAGCGAGCCTGAGCACACACATTTTCACCCACAACCCCACACAGACTCCTCCTCAAAGCCTTTCTTTTAAGGGACTAGTCAGTTTTATCCATTTCAATAGCAAGTATGAAATACAAGCTTGTCCTCTCCCTTTCACAGTACTGCAACCCAAAATTATAAATGGACTGACATTTATGTGAGACCAAAATTTAGTGTCATGTTGGTAGTGGGTATTGAAAATGTTTTGATATGACAGATGAAATACCTGCTGTAGAAATCTTTGTTAGACTTCAGCTAACTACATCTGCCTAGAGGGAAAAAAGACAGGGCTTCAGGCAACTAAATTTAATGGTATTTCATTAGTTCCCTCCCCCAGTCCCACCCCAAAATACTGTAGGATTCATGTCTTCGGATAAAGGTTTTAAAAACTGTAACCACTTGACAAGTATGTGTGAAGTCACCTCCTCAGCCTCCTGATAATTTCTGGTGACCTGTGCAGAATATTCAGTGTTGACTGAACAAGACAAGACAGGACCACATGTGGCAGATTGGATCCTGAGACTTCATTATCTGCATTTCAGAACAGTCAAGGTACTTGGTCAAAATCTATAGCTCTTCACATTGGAATTGCATTAGAAAGATGCTGCATGTAGTGAGCTTCAGTCAGAATATGTTTGAGTGAAAACTATCTTAACAAAATTTATGCACAAAGTTCCTGTTTAGTGTCTGCTAAATTAGGACTGAAGTGCAATTTAGTCAGTCAGTAACCCTTAGCCCAAGTTTTCTTATAGTAAGAAACAGAATGCAAATACTCTAAAAACTTGTCCAGGGATATTTTTTCTATTTTTTCAGTTCCCTCCAGAGAACCAATGCAGCAGTTATTTTCTGCTGATGGTCATTTATTCAGGTTCTTACCTGAGCTGCTTCTGTACTAGGAATAAGGCTAAAAGTCTCATGGGACCAGTCAGAACCAAGTAAGGAAGTAAACTAAAATAAATTATAGCAGACAGGTGAGCTTTGCTTTACATTTGAGACTAGCTCAAATTTACTTTGAATATTGACTGAGAGGTCTGAATACTTACTTTTTTTTTTAATCTGAATTGTTCTGCCACTACATGATCATATAAACATATTTCAAAACCCTTGATATAAGGAAACAGGAGAGAGTGATGTACAAATATAAAGGCTGCACTTCATTAAAGTTATCAAGTTAATTTTCCTTGGAATCAAGGCAGGCTGGACTTCTTTTGAAGATTAAATTTGATGGAAGTCCAAATTTGTAATTATTAGGATGTCAGCAAAGCTTTCCTCCCTTTTTCTTTATAAACCTTAGTTCTTTCATATAAGTCCTTTCTAACAAAACAGTTTTGGAGACATAAAACTATGCTGATTATGAAATCAACTCAAGTCCTGTTATTAGACAAATTTAATCTGTCGATCATAGAGACATGGGGAATAATGAAGTAAAATAAGTCAATTCTATCTAAACAGATTGCATGTCCTAGATAAGATAACTATGAACACAAACTTTCAGCTGTCTTTTTCTGTTGAATTTTCCTTCTCAGAGGATTTGAAGTTTGGCTTTCTTTTTACACTGTGCTGAATTTCTCTATCATAAATTGTGGCTTGGGAAAATGCTACATGAATAACTGAGTCCCACGTCTAGGCAGAATATTTACTAAGTGTATACTTAATTTTTGGCATGATGATTTTTCCATACTTGGAAAATTAATTAATACTGAGATGTAAAAGGAGTAACAGCAGTAGTGACAGGAGTAATAGTAGTGACAGAACATAGTGGCAGTGATAGTAGTGGTACTACTACTGCTTACAAAACTAGTAACACAGGAAAAGGTTTGGAATATACTGGAGAAGTTTAGCTACCTTCTCAAAAGTGGTCTTAACTATATCTTATCACATATAAGATTTTTTTTTAATGAAAAATGCCATAATGTTATGTTTCTAACTATGTCAACCTGCTCTTTCATCAAAATATCTCAAAGTCAAATATTAATACAAACACTAATTAGGCAGATGTTCTTTATATGCTCCATCTTTTTACTTCCCTTTCATTACCAGACTGCAGCTATCAAAGACACATGGTACTGTAACTGTGGCAAGGTTCTGGAGCCTAACTTCAGATATTGCTACAATGAAACCTGCAATCCAGATCTGTCCTCTGGAAAAAAAAAATCCCATGCAACTTATTAACAATTATTTGAGGTAGAATAAGTCATACATAACATACATGAAAGCCTGGCTTCTTTAAAGAGGAATATTTTGGATGCTCAAATAAGAGCTACAAACAGTTTGATGACAGCGTAAATCCAAGGAATCGCAACTTAAGATATCCTAGCATGGTTGTGCATGCTAGTGAGTCCAGAATCTGGTAATTTATAGTGTTGGTTTCTTACCAGCTTTGTGAAGCTGACAAGCTGTGTTACGAAGCAAAGGCCTGATTCTCCATCTTAGTCTGTGTTTAAACACACCCCCTCTTTAGTGCACAACCAAAGGATGTTGTACACAATGAAGCCTGGATCTCCTCTGCTCATGGACAAATTCATTCTTTGAACATCCCACACAGTATCCGATAAGGACCAGGAGACCGAGCAAGAACAGAGTTATTTATCAGGGGGAGAATTTGCACATTTCAACTTTTCCCAACATACTGTGTTTTAGACTCACACCTGCAGACACCCGTTGTTTTGTTTCTATCATTTTAAAGTCAATTGAACAATTTCCTTACACATGCCCACACACACTCACAGAAATGCATACCAAGAAACAACTTCACATTCAAGTGTCACTTCCCATAGACCCAAAAATGTCCCATTAGTATAAAAACATGGACCTTAAAAACTGATTTCCTTCAATAGAGCTGTACACTTCAGCTTGTGTATAAATTACACATCACTGGTTAAAAAGAAGATGCACATAATGTATGGAATGAACTGTTTCAACTTTTTTTTCTCTTTCCTTGCTGCTATAATTTTTATATCTCATTTTACCTCTGTAATTAAGACAGGTCTGGTAGGTATTTAAATTAGCTTGGCTTTCATCTCTATCACACATTCATTTCAAAACTTTTATGAATATTTAATAGAGGTTTTATAATTCATGGTGATGTGATGAACAGCCTTTTGGCCGTTAAGTCAATTGACAGAAAGGGAAAAAAAAAAGAGGAAAAAAAAGAGCCCCTCTCTTCAGGCAGAAATAATAACGATTCTATTTCTGTTCCTAGATTGGTGATTACACAGTCACCTGTTTTCACATTAAACTTTGATGATAAATTACTCAGCAACCATGATAATATCAGAAGTTTTACTGGCCAGAACAAATTGCCAGTAATTGCTTGTATGATAAAGGGAAAGAGCTGTTTCGTAGTCCTTCTGTCCTTTCCCTTAGGGAATATCTGAAACCCCACAATCAAACTGGTTCTCTCCACATATATTTCTTTTTCTCTCTCTCTTTCCTTCCCCTCTCTGTTCTCTTCCTTCCAGCCCAGCCCCCTTTTTTTTTTCTTTTTTGTTTAATTTCAAATCACTTCAAAGGCAACTCTCTCAGCATTTTAAGAATATATTAACATTCCATTAACACTGTCATGGTTTTTGCATGCCTATCAAGAACACAGGCTGAAAGGCCAGTTAAATTTCATATAAGTCTGAGTTCAAACATGTTCATTTATTTATTTATTCACTTTTATTCAGTGCCGTAAATATATACTGTAAAACCATGTTTGGGTGGCGTACTGGCAGTAGATTTTCAAGCCTAACAAAAGATGCAGTTGTGAAGCATGCATTTTGTGCAGAACTTTTCACAGAGAACTAGCTCTTATTATTATTACCCTCATCATCAGAGATAAATCACCACAGTAAATCACCACTGCTGTTCTCATTGCTGTTATTGTTATCATTACTGTAATTTTGCAATTATTATGATTATAATTTTGCTTATCAATGTCAAAACTAGGAACTTTGTCAAGCTCAGAGCTCTCTTTATGAGAGATCTCTTAAAAGCAGAGGGTAGTAGCATTTCCCCACTGTGAATCACAATGACAGCATTCACTGCACTGGGAGAATTTATCTCTGTGCTCTGGGCAATAGCATGACATGGTTCTCTTTTTTTTCTGAGAACCCATGGGAGCAAACTCCAACCCTAGTAGCAAGAGACCTTCTGTAGTACAATGGTGATCTTCCAGACCTGTCTAAGATTTCCAAAACCTGTGAGTCTCCATCAAATACCAGCAGATATCTGTTCCCCTGACCTTTTATGTGCCTAGAGTGCAAAGCAAACTACACAAACAACATAATTTAATGTATGTGTGCTTTATGTATTTGTACAACAGAGGATTTTTCAGAGGAATAACAGACTATGGGCCAGAAACCTGTCTCTGTTAATTTGTTGAGGGGAGGTTGTGTTGTTTTGTGTTTGGGTTTCTTTCCCTGAACAATTAACAATTTTTATAAAGGGCCCAGAAACAAGGATCTTGATCACATTCATTAAAAANTTACTGCGTTACAGCTTTTCACATGTTTAAAATCACACACATGCAATGCTGAGTCACTATACATAAAAGCAGAGTGTCTTCCCTGATCATAAAATGGGAACTCGACTGGTAAACATCAGTATATGGGCAGGCTTGTGGAAGAGAGAGAGAGAGGACAGATAGGATGATAAATAAATCAATAGCAAATTCACTTTCCTCTTATCCTAGAATATTAATTTACTGATTAAAAAAGAATAACGGAAAAATGTGTTCATTTTTATTATTCAAAACCTTTTTCAGAGGAAGCCTGTTTTTTGCCAGTGTAACATACATGAGAATAAAGGTGTCACTGGATAGCAGGGGTTTGTACTCCTTCTCTTCATAGGTTCTGTTAAGATAAATGTCGCACAAAATTCAGTAGAGGTTGACTTAAACATGATTACTTTTAGCTCAAGGGGTTAAATTAATCATCAATATTTTTATCTTAAGAATCCTTTCTTCCTTTCTCTTCAAAGGAATCTTCAGAGCTTCAGCTCTAAATAAAAGGGGTAAAAAAGGCCTTGTCATGCAAACGTGAGCACATAAACATGAAGCCTTATTTCTATTGCTTTTGATGTGTGAACACAATGCCATTCTCTAGCTGGCAAGTACCCAGATGCTTTCTTCTTTATTGCTGGCTGGAGCGCCTAATAGGCATAAACTAAGTGCAAACAGGACCCACATGGATTTTAGCACATTTAGATCTTGAATAATTTAAATAATTTGATTTCAGTGATGTGAGATTGATTCAAATAAGCAAATGTTTGAATTTGAATCCATCTACAGGATTGTAGATGTTCTACGATTTCAGATTATTTTTCCTCCAATAATTCCTATTTCTTTTGATATTATAATCCTGATCATGGGAAAATTCACACCTATTCCAATCTTTAAGGATATGTGTTTTCACATGTAATACAACTTTAGAATCTTACCAAAATGTGGCTGTACAGGATCACAAGATACCATCTAACCCATCTGCCTGTCCTATCATCAGATGAGATCTGCCTTTATCATTTTGAACAGGAGGCTGTTCAAATAATTCTTAAAGAATTCAGTGGTGATGTCTCCACAATTTCCCCAGCAGCTGATTTCAATGCTTCACTTCCTTTTCCATTGGAAAGGCTTTTGTGATTTCTAAGGGGAATCTTCTTGCTGAGCTTTTAAGTCCCATCCTTATCTTGTACAGCAAACAAATTATCCTCTTCTTTATTCCATTTTTAACTTGAGGCCATTTCCATTGTGCCTCTCTATTGTCTGTACACAGACAAAGCATTCATTTCAACTCATTCATTAAAAAAAAAACAAACAAAAAAAACCAAAAACAAACATAACATAGCAACACTAAACTGTAAGGTTGAGGGATGAGTTTATGCTTTTTTTGCAAAACTCTTTTCCATGTTTAATGCCCATATATTAATATGAAGTTTTCTTTTTTTTTTTTTTTCCAACTGGCTGTTCCCTTTCTTGTGATTGAGAAAATCCCATATTTCACTGTTTCTTAGGCAATATTTATGTAGCTGACTGTGCCTACTTCAATGCACAGATCCTTCTTTGCTGTACATTTCTCCCCACACCTGGGAAGGAATAACCCCGTGAAACACTGCAGTCTGGGGAATAACCAGCAGAGAAAGTCCTGATGGTCATGATGGCACCAAGGTAAGCACTAGCCAGCAGCACACCTTGCAGCAGAGGCCAGCAGCCACCTGAACTGTGTCAAACAGAGCTTTGCATGCAGGAAAGGGATAAAAGCCTTCCCTTCTGTCAGCTTGGGTCACAGCTTGGTGTGATATTCTTGATGTGATTCTTCTTGATTTTGATGCCCAGAACTGGGCTACCCAGTAAGGAGAGGCATGGAATTAATACAGAGGGTCCAGTGAATGGCCACAGACACAAAGAGAGGACTGGAACATCTGTCATGTCAGGAGAGGCTGAGACAGCTGGGACTGTTCATCTCAGAGAAGTGTCATGGGAAATCTTACCAGTAGATGTAAATATCTGATCTACAAGGCAGACCCTTCCCAGCAGTACACAGGGGCAGGACAAGAGGCAGCACACAATGAACCCAAGTAGTGATGTCTGGACTGTACTTGTACTTGTCAACTCTTCATTCTTTCCTGGTATTCCTATTCTTACAGAACTGATTGAACTAGTACTGGCAGGAAGTAAATTAACTGTTCCTGGCAAATCCACTCAGGTGGTTGTGTAACACTTCCATGAATGCCAGGCTTTTACAAATTGCTAAATATTGTATGATTTCTCTTTTTCTTGGAACTGAATATAGCCTGACTAGCTTATCAGTCTCATCTTTCTTCCTCAGCTTTGTTCCTGTACCCCAGTTTTCAGAAGTTTTTTTTGAATCAATGGCAGTAATTACGGAGAAGTGATTTGGGAAAGTGGATTTTTTTGTGACACGTTCAAATACCTTGATTTTCAAAGGATGTACAGAACATACCAAAAACCATGTTCTCTTTCTCAAGTGAAATACCTTCCGAATCTTCCTGGTTTTGAACATCTTCTCATGTTGTACACAGATCTGTTTTTTTTTTTTCCCCAGACAGTAAATTTTTTGTTCCATTGAATTTAAAGGATTTTTTCAAATATATGAAGGGAAACCATCTCACCTTAAGACAGTCCATACAGCATAAATTGAATAATATAATATTTGAAATTATTTTTAAAAGAGTCATACACTAAATATTATCCTATATTGCAAAAAAGAAATATGTTTTCTTAATGTGAATGGGCATAGAGTGTTCTACAAAAACAAATAAATATCTTGTTCAGGAAGAAGTCAATTCTATATTGGATGGATTACTTTCTTATTTGCAGTGTTATAAAGAAAGGCATCTGGACATGTGGGTACAGTTAGATCTTCAACAACATTTTTTTATTACTCTGGGGAAAACTTTTAAGATGTTCTTTCCATTACTTTTCCATTGTGACATATTTTAACTCTGCAGTGTTGTTATTTTTTTACTAATAACTATATGGATAGACAAAATAATTTTCACAAAATGTGCACACTGTATTTCTCTTGTACAGTAGCAGAATCCTCCCTGAAACAGATAGTATGGTCTCTACATCTGTTTATCTCTATTTTTCTGCATTTAGGTTTTCCTCACATATACACATATATTAAAAAAAATTAAAAAAACCACATAACCCCCCCCCCANTTTTTTTTGTTTTGTTTTTTTTTATTTTTGTTTTTTGTAACAGAGTGGTACTGAGAACAACTGGACTTCCTAATTATAGGATTTTATACTGAAAAGGAATAGGTTTTTCTTTTCTTGTTCCTCCCCCTTTTGTGCTTTTCACCCTGAGTTTACACATAGACTTTATCATTTTAGTTGGGGTATTCAGTTCTTCCCACTGTGTGAACAGCCTGAGAAACTGAGGATCTGGAATTGTTTCACCAACACTAGCATCCTATTCCTTTGAAAATCCAAAGTCTAAACTGAGCTTGTGAATAAAGGGGTTACAGAGATGGTCCATAGCAAATACTGCAGTAGCAGCTGAGAGAACAGAGCATTCAATAAGCCAAGCAGAGAGACAAAAGCACCCCTGGTAAAGGTGGCAGCAGGTCTCCAGAAGTTGCTGTTCTCACTCTTCCTCTCCTCCAAGTATTGCACAAGTCATGGCATCACACAACTTCAGGGGACCCTATTTACTAAACAATTTTTAACACACTTATTCTTTTTTCATCATGCAGGGACTCTTTCATTCCCAGCCCAGCACGTTCTGGATGGATTTTACAAAGATTGATACTAGGTGAGGAAGACATTGCCCTACAATATTTGTGTTATTTTACAGTAAAATTAGTCGTCTTGAGACAATGCATACTGGGGCTTCAGCACCATTAACAAATATGTTAACTTTATGTGACAGCTGATTAATTTTGGTTTAAGGTTATGAATACAAAAGAAAGCATGCTGGTATATAACGTGAATTTTAATGATGTCACAGCACTAGTAAAAGATGAGAAAGATAATTTAATTTGCTTTCTCTGAAAGGTCAGTTCTCTTGAGATGAAATTTTCCCTGAGGGTGTCAATGCCCCTCACTCTTCTTTCTTGCTTTTTCTCTTTCTTTGGAAAGTCAGCATTTATATTTAAACAGAGGAGTATCTGAGCTTTTTCTTCTTGGTTTTTATTTTTTGTTCTTTTTCTTTTTGAAAAGTAGTGTCAAAGAGAAAAAAAATAAAACAAACCAAACAAAACAAACAAACAAACAAAAAAAACCACCCCAAAGAACCCCAGATATTTCATTTTGAAACTCAAGCCCATAAAAATTTAGACAAAGTACTTCTTGCTATTTTAGTTCCTTGTGTCTGTGCATGTTGCACCTAAGTATTTAAGCATGGCACAGAATCTAGAAGCATAAATACAATAAGTTCCTGGAGTCATTTTACCTTTGCACCTTGGAATCCAGTAGTGGGGAAAAAAGGATAACAGGGAATGGAATCATTCATTTTTGGATTAGACATAAAATATTTCATTTGGGAATTTATAACCACCTCTGGCAAGTGGTGAGTTCCTTTTGTTGCCAGGCAGATTGACCCACTGTTTTGCAGCAAACTCTGGACACTTCAAACCCTAGGAATCAAAATCACATTTTTTGTTAGTCAATCAACAACACAGTAAATTAATTTCTAGTTAGCTTTCTTTAGTCACCATTTGCATTTTGTAGCAATTTTTAAGTTACAAAAATTGTTTACTGACATCTTGGGAAAAAAACTGGTGATTGGGTTCACCGTATGTAATTCTGTTTGAGAAATGCTTTCTCCTAATGATTTGCATTGTCATGTCATCAGGATAAATTTACATTTGTTCTTCTTGGAGAGAGCATACACAGACTGTCCTGAGTTTTTCCCTTTTTTATCTCTCTGGAAAAATTGTAAAGATATTTAATTTAAATGAAATCAGAGTATTATAAACGTGGTTGTGAAAAAAATAACCAAAACCTGAATCATCTGAATGCAAGCTGATCCAACTGAAGTTAAATCAGAATCAAAATAAATCAAGGTTTATTTCAATTTTTACAGGGTAATTTCTGAAAAATGAAGGAAAGCTAGCTGTAGGAAATAGATCAGGATGCTGAACAAAGAACAAATCTGGAATTTTCTCAAGCTACATGATCTGAAAAAAAACAAGAGTTTGTCTCTCTAGTGTAGGGGTAAGGGTGTGAGAAGAATAATGACAATAGTTAGAGGTGATAGAGATTGAAAAACTAAGGATGTGAATAAGCATCTCAAGGGCTACAAGATTAATTAGAGAATGTAAAAGAGAGCACTTACAAAGGAAAAGGAACTGAAGTTGCTCAAAGAGTGGAACAGGTCTATTGGGGTGATCAAAACCCTGCAAAGCCTATCAATGGAGAGGGTATGAGAAAACAAGGCGTGGGTCCTGGTTTGAGGGGAAGTGAGTTTTTCAGGAAGTTGAGGTCAAACCAATCAGTGGCCAGGTTTGGATGTTGGCACCTTCGGTGACCACTGAGAAGTTGGACACGCCTCTGAGGACACAAGGGGTTAAAAGCAAGGACTCCCGGACGTACTTCCTCTTTCCTGGCTCTGCTTTCGGCAGAGAAGCATCCTTCTCCTCCCCTGCCCAGCGTGGCAGGCTGGATGGGGAGGGGAGCCAGGTAGGCCCAGGCCCCAGGGGGAGAAAAAGAGAGGGAACGGGACAGGAGTTGGGTCAGCCTCATCCAGGATGGAGGGGTGGAGAACTTCGGANTCTAAGGCAGAGGAGAACTGTTCCTAGATATTGATTTCTCATGGCTGGTGGTTTCAGAAGAGAGAGGACAGCCTGGGACCAAGATGATAAAGGAAGATGAAAAGAATCTCCCCCAATTGCCAGAGATGAAGAGGAGTGGGTTGGACTTCTCTTGCGTAATTTAGCCATAGACAGACCCTGACTCTTCTGAATATAAATAAGACTGTATTTTGGGTGGATGTTTTTTGGTTCAAAGCCAAAGACTTTGTAGCCTGTTCTTGGAACCCTCGGCCCCAGGGGTGAATTTGGGAGGGACTGCTAGTCCCAATAGGAGAAGATGGCTGGTTTTTGGTACTTGGCCAAAGATCCTTAAAAGAGCCCTATCTGGTCTTGGTCCATGAACAGTGGTGAGAGCACTGGACATGGAAAGGAGAGTGTCACCCTGGTAGAATTCTCCAGGTGGTGCCATGGGTGACATGAGAACACGGGAGGATGGACCTGTGTTTCCTGTGGGGGGTCTGTGGTCTGAGAGAGACTCCTCTCTCTCTCTGGATGGATTGAGGATTGTGTTTTTAAGGGATAATGGCTTAGATTAGGAACCCAGGGTTGTGGAAGGTTTAAGCAAGTAGATGAAAGTATGTGCTGGTGTAAACTGTTGAGCATGTAAGAGATGGAAATTGAGGGGAGGAGGAAAAGTGTTCTGGGAGGTTTTCTTTCCTGCTTTTGGGTGATTGGATTTTCTTTTTGTGTCTATTGTCTTTTGTTATGTATTGTCTGTTGTTACGTAGGTTAATAATTTTTTTTTCCTATTTCAAGTTAAAGGCCTGCTCTGCTCTGTTCTTGACCACATCTCACAGTAGTTTATTAGGGAAAAACATACACTCATGGGTGCACTGGCATTTGGCCAGCGCCAACCCATGACAGTGTGTTTACCCAAGAAAAATTAAAACTTACAGGATATGATGGTTGTCTACAAATAAATGGAGAATTCACCAAGAAGAGACACGAGCTATTTAACACTAGTGTTGGTATAAGAATAAATAGAGTGGGTTGACTAGGAACAAATGTAAGCTAAAAAGAAAATGAAGAAGATTGTAAATTGCTAGACCAGTGAGGTTTCAGAGGCACCTTCTAGTGAGGGGGGGGTGGTGGAGAACAGCCTTTTTCAGTGAGGACATCAGTAAGTTTCTGTATACAATTATAAATTTTACTACATCTCCTCTGTAGGCACAGAAGACAGGCTTTCTTTACTTTTAGAGAAGGTTGATGCCTCTCTCTGCTCCCATGTTGCTAAAGTAGAAAGTAATGATAACTGAATAAACAAAGACTGTGTGAGGAAAAAAAAAACAAAACACCCAAACAAACACCACTGCTCATATAAAACAGCAAATTCATATTAATTAACCATTCAATAATGGCATCCTAAATTGAGGGGTTTTTTTACTTACACCTGCTTGACTTACACATTTCACAATTTGATTTTTTCAGGGATTTTTCTTATGTTTGATGTTTAAATAATAAAACATTAAAAACATTTGTGTAAAACAAGCAAACAAAGCTCACTACCATTGACCTGTCTACAGTTCTACTTCAAAAACATCTTGTGTTTTATATATTGACCAGTACTGTGTATTTTTTGTAATCTGTTTCATGTGCATGTTTGTTGTAGATTCTGAGTCATATAAGCCCAAGGATGCAGAGTCAAATCCTCAACTCCTTTAGAGCATCAACCAATCTCATAAAACATGTCCTGCCCAAGGTCAGGTATTTGGACAGGATGATACTTAGGGGTCCTTCCAAATCAAATAATTTTATAATTCTACATTAAAAAAATGCCTTTCAGAGTTATGTAATAGAATGGGGAAAAACCTCTAAGTCTTGATCAAAATGCAATATGAAAATTCTACTGAAATCCTTGCAACAATTTATTAGAAATATAGTCTTCGAGACTTTGAAACAGGTTTTGTGGGGGCGGTGTGTGTGGGGGGGTGTGTGTGTGTGTTTAGCTTAATTGGTTTAGTTGAGTTTATTTTAAATTGTTTACGTTCTAAGATTTTTTTACACGGGATGTTTTCTTAAGTTCCTTAAGTTTCTTGGGCTATTTCCTTTTAACCTGTGACATACAACTTCTCCATATGGGAGATCTATTCTTAGTTTCACAATGCCATCACTGTTTTGAAGGCATAAATTAAATATCAGTGGCAGTCTGAGAAGTGCAGAGCTAAGTGTACAGCAAATGTCTTACATGCTGCCAGTGAAATCCCTCACAGACACAGAAAAGCTATCCAAGTTTTATGAAGCTGAGAGGAAACAGGAATAAGATTGAGGGAGGAAAAAAAAAAACAAACCTGCTTCTGACCATTCCCAATGCTCAAGAGCTTGAACTGAGTATCGTATTTAATCCCACACCTTTATCTATACATATTCAACTTAGATTTTACATGCCATAAGTGGCTTCTGGATAACAAACTGTCTGGATGGCCAGAGCAAGAGAATGTTGGTGAATGGTGTCACATCCAACTGGTGGACAGTCACCAGTGGTACTCCCCAGGGCTCAGTATTGGGGCCAGTTTATCTTTAATGAAGATCTGGAAGAGGGGATTGAGAGTCCCCTCAGTGCATTTGAAGAAGACACCAAGTTGGGTGGGAGCATTGATCTACAGGAGGGCAGGAGGGCTCTGCAGAGGGATCAGGACAGGCTGGATCCATGGGCTGAGACCCACTGTGTGAGGCTCAACAAGGCCAAGGGCTGGATTCTGCCCTTGGGTCGCAGCAATGTCAGACAGCATTTCAGGGTTGGGACAGTGTCTGGTAAGCTGCCCAGCAGAAAAAGGCCTTTGCATATTGGTCAGCAGGGGCTGGACACGAGAACAAACGTGCTCAGGTGGTGAAGAAAGCCAGTGATATCGTGGCTTGTGTCAGGAATACTGTGACCATAGGCCCAGGGCAGTGCCTGTCACCCCTGTGCTGGGGGCACTGGTGAGGCCACACCTCCTGGGCCTCGCATGACAAGGAAGACGCTGAGCTGCTGGAGGATGTCCAGAGAAGGAAACAGAGCTGGGCACGGGGCTACAGTCTGATGAGAAGCAGCTGAGGGAGCTGCATGGGCTCGGCCTGGAGAAAAGGAGGATCAGGGGGGACCTTCTTGCTCTCTAAAATTCCCTGACGAGAGGCTGTAGCCAGGTGGGGATTGGCCTCTCCTCCAACGTAAAAAAATGTTAGGGTGAGAGGAAGTAGCTTCAATTTGTGCCAGGGATGTTCAGATCAGATGTTAGTAAAAATTTCTTTGCTGGAAGCATGGAGCAAGGTGTCCAATGCCTGGTTATGCTTGGGCTGTGGTAGAATCACCATCCTTGGAAGTATTTAAAAGACCTATCGGTGTGGTGCTTAGGGATGTGGCCTAGTGGTAGACTTGATATTGCTCGGCTTGATGACCTCAGAGGTCTTTTCCAGCCTTAAGGACTCTATCAAGAGGACAGCAAAAATAAAGAAGCAATGTCTGATATTGCTCAGGTTTCAACCCTTTTCAAACTCAACTTGCTCCCTGTACTCTGCTGCAGAGGGTTAGCAGTGAAAGAGGACTCAAACCTGGCTTTGAGTTGCAAAACGTAATTCTTTTTTTAACAAATATGAGAGGCAAAGAAGGGGATAGAGTGGATGACAGGAAAGGTGACATCCTGCAGAATATTTGACTCTCATAATTTTTCTGTACATTAACTGTTCCACAACCTTTTAAATGTGTGTTTTAAGTGTATATTCTTCCAAACTAATTTCAGAAATCCAGCCTCTCCAGTCTCTCTCACATGGGAAACACTGAACTGCTGTATTTAGTTTGGTGAAGAAAAACTCAGATTAACTACAATATGTTTAATGGTTACAGAGAGCTTTAATAATGATATATTCTATATATGCTTATATAACAATATACTTCTAAAGTAATAATTACAGATTTACTCTCTCGTTCACCATATGATGTATTTTAAATTTTTCACTTCCACTGTTCTGCCTCCTCCATCCTCATGTTGTTTGTCATGTGCATATATCTTTTAATTTGGCCTTGCAACAGTTTTGCATGTGCCAGTCTCAGGTTCCAGGCATCTGCAGACATGAGAAGTCTGAATAGCAGGAGGTAATTATCCTTAATTTACAGACCAAGGTTATCCAAGATACATACAGTCTTGAAGATAACAGGTCTACAGGGGTTTGTAAGACCTTCTGAGATTGTTAAAGTCAGGATTTTAAACACTGCTAGTCTTTCTCCTCAATAACCAAGGGTTTGGACAAGGAATAAGATCTTGAATTTAGATTTTTCCCTTAGAAAGTCTGCAAGCCAACATGGTAAAATAAAAAACTTGCATATTCTCAGGAGCACTTAATTATTTATTTTCCTCTGAAAAAATAGAAGAGCTGTGTGCTTTCCAGTTATGGTGCTATTTTGCTTTGCAGTGGAACAGGTGGAAAGATATCATAGTAGCTTTTCACTCCAGGCATAGAAGAGCTCTAAACAATCAACTGACACTATGTTTATGTTAGCAGAATGTGCCAAAATTCCCTATTCTGGCACCAAGGCAAACTGGCACAAACCTCCGTTGTCCCTACTATTTAACTTTAGTAGTCCAAAGGAATAGATTTATAAGCAACCAGCCTTTTCCTTACCCAGTCTGGCTTTTAAATTGGAAGACTAAGACAGTGAATTAGTTGTTTGCATCTCCTGTAGGTTTGGGATTTTTTTTTTTTAATTATCATAATTTTATTTTGCGGCATGGAAGCAGAAAGGGAGCTTGTCCTTGTGGCTCAAATCCCAATTCCTGTCTTTAATTCAAACTCTGCATAAATCTCAGTACAAACTAGTTTATTTTCCACAGTTTTCAAATACTATAATTAAATGCTGACATAGGAATCAGAGTTCTCTTAGGTTCCTGAAACTGTCAGTAGAAAGAGACAAGTATTTCCTGGGGACAATTTAGACCACAGGCTTCCAAGTAAAGCAGCTACAATGAATCCAAGCCTAAAATTCAGGCTTACCTCAGCTTCTGGTCTGGAAAATTGTGGAAGTTTGCTTTCCTTCTTCCTTTTTTGAAGGATCTGAAAAATGTAGAACAGGTGTTTTGGCCCTACAACTGGTTTCCAATTTAGAGTACTATTCCTGTTGTGGGCATGAAGCAAAGCTGTCAGAGAATCACTACATGTCAAAGACTAAAGGGTTTCAAAACACCAGCACCCTGATGATAGCTTTGTCTTTCAGGTTATGAAATTGCTAAAAGCCATATAAACCAGACAAAGTTTGCTGTTCTTAAATACAATTTTGCTTCTTTATATCACTTAACAGTCCTTACCCCTTCTATCAATTCTTTTTTACCTATATGTACTCTATATGTAAATAAAATCTGCTTATTGCTGTAACTGATATCTATATATGCTTTAACCATGTGTCAATAGTCCGGCACAAAAAGATCTCCCTGAAATGTTTAGAGTCACTGGAGGAGAAAGAATATGCAGGGCTTTTTGTTGCTCTGGTTCTTTTCCTTAATACAGCACTTGCTCAGAAAAAAAGTATGAAGACAGAAATGTTGAATGTGTGGATTGCAGGCAGCCTGTTCCTGACTGAGGTGAAGAGAAGCTGCATCATCATTTCAACCTCTATCCTTACCACCTGCAGAGTAAAAAATGAAATGTTGTCACGCATGACAAGGATAAATTCACGCTTACCTTTGTCCATGAAAGGGAGGCAAGAAATGTGAGGCTGGGAGGGAGGGATGGGGGAAAGAAATAAAGAAAATAAACCTTCAACTAAATTTCAATTCTGGACATTACACACATCCATAAAAGAAATGCTATCTCCCAGCAAGACACTGAGAGTAAGAGTGAGCATCTAAACTTCTTGGCCCCCAAAAGAAATGGAGGTAAACAAACATCTTCTTCCTGGGGCTGGGGCTAAACTTTTGAGCAAAGAGAGGAAAGACAAACCCTGTCTGAAGTGGCATAAAGCTCAGGAGGCTTCAAATTAAATATAAACAATATAAGCATAGACATTTGAGTTAGTTATCCTTTATTATCATGAATGGCAATGAAGGGAAATAAACATTTTTACACTACACCCAGGTTTAAGATGTTTATATAGTTCTGATCAACACAAAACTAGAAGGGTCAATCTCTGTTCTCTCACTGCTAATCATAAAACTAAATTACATTATTAATCTACCATGTAGATACGAAAAGATTAGTGAGTAACTCCACTGTAGGATATCTTTGCAGAAGAGCAGACCTGGATATTGGCATGTCAGATGGGTCTTGGCTTAGTCCATGCTCACCAGAACTCCAGACAGATCACCAGGCTGGTCTGTGCCCTGCCACCACTGGGGTGATAGCTCACATCTGGTCTGTGCCTAAGCATATGTCCAGGCATTGACAATATTAGGAATAAGTAAGTCTGAAGACAAGGTTATGGTTCTTCTTAATTGAACTTGAAACAAGATATTAATCTTGATAACTCTAGTCTGTTGTTAGACTTGATGACGGAAAGTTTTTTAAAGTACAGCCCTTGTAGTCAAAAACAAGGCTGCTATAAAGGTTGGCTGCATTTATCCCATAATTAATGGGATTGCCAAGTATTCATGGAGTAAGTTAATTTCTCACAACACAGTTCTATAAACAACACATAAAATATCTCTCTTCTTTTTGGACCTTAACTCTGCCATTTCACGCTTTAGATCAATATGTCAGGACTGTGGCTTTTCTACAATACTGTAATATTTTTACAATAACTGCATTTAATTGGCTCCCCAGATCATTTATAGATGTATTATAGCTGAAACCTCTGAGAGTTCTGGGTATATTGTAAATAAAACTTGAAATATATATTTTTATGGAGGTTTAGAAATGTCTTAGAAATATTTCTGTGCACTGAGTGGCTCTGTAAGGTGCAGGTCAGGACCACATTTTAATGGCTTTGACTACTCCACTTTGAAGACTATAGTCTGCTATTGTTTCCTCTTAGCAGAGTTAACTCAAGTGGTGGGGATCAAAGATTTTGTGCTCTAGGTATGAGATTCAGCACAGGCTGATGCTCTGTGATTGGAAACATTGCCTTCAGCATTGTGGAAGGATGAGGTTTCTGTCTACTTGGATAACAGTAACCCCGTTTCTGTCTTTTTTTATGACATCTTCACAGCTGGGCTGACATAAGTGCTTTTGAGAGGGTGGGTGTAATCTTTTTTTATTAATATAGCTCAGACTATATGCTGATGTCTCTGTTATTTGTATCATTTGGTGTTTCCCTTCATTCACTATTGTACCCACAGTTTCCATTTCAATAATAAATCCAACAGAAATAGAGAGGATAACAATCATATGACAAGAAAATGAACCCTGAAAATGATGAATGAAAATGAGTTGGGAAAGTACAATAAAAAGGGAAGGGAAGTTCTGGGAAGGGAAGGGAAGTTCTGGGAAGGGAAGTTCTGGGAAGGGAAGTTCAGGGAAGGGAAGGGAGTTCAGGGAAGGGAAGGGAAGTTCTGGGAAGGGAAGTTCT